>MU261523.1:0-101779 GCA_020310875.1 Ceratopteris richardii
AAACTCCCAACATGCTCTCAATTGCAATTCATCCTTTTACACTCAAGACTTCAAATACTCAAACATTCAAACGCAACCTCATAGTCTCAAGGACACTCTTCATCAAGATTTTATCCCCGCGTCAACCTTCAACCGCACATGTATCCATCCTCACATTCCATCCCTCTCTCTTCTTTGTAGAATAAGTACATATGCCCCTTCTATTGCTAGGTAAAATGACCCCGCATTCACATATATCAAATGATTTATTTATTTATTTATAGCTTTGTTTGCTTCCACTAACAGCTCAACATCCAAGGTAACACACGATCGCTGCTAAGCACAAATAGGCCACATGCAAGTATAGGTCAGATGCTTGGACAGCTAGTCAAATACATTCTCATCAATTTTACTCGCAAAGAGTCAAAATCCTTTCTCCGTATATGTTCATGATTCCCTAGTTGTTCATTGGATGCACATCATATTTCCTTCCCTTTTTACATCTTGTTTCATTTTCTAAAAAAAATTCAGTGAATTAACTTTACTAATACATTAAATGCTTGAGCAACATTCATTCAGTCAGAATTCCATTTATCCATTGTTGGTGACCACCTACTCCTCTTGCAGTCGATTCCCTCCGCCCTTCTCGTGGCCTTTCTCCACATTATGCCTATGTCTCTCACTTGGTTTATCCTGTTCCTGGGGTTGGTTATGCCTCCTCCTTCAATTAATATCAATCAGATGAGGGAACGTTCAAATATAGGTATAAGCTCACTCCCTTAAAAATGAGCATAAATATATTTACACTAATGCCCGCACACCTAGGTATTCAGTACAAGCAACCATGTGCATTATAGTTATTATATTAAGCACTTGCGAACACTTATGCCCCAAACGAATGCCAAATGCCAACCACCTACATACACATAATTCCACCAGACCCAAATGCATGTAGATGCACCTTCTTCTGCATCTCAAGCACAGGTGTACTACCTTTGACACATAAAATTGATCAGCCTTTCATGAGATCTCACAAACAAAGAGTCACACCTATGTCTATGGCTAAGCTCTCTACCCACAAACCCATTGAGCATTTCTGAAGACAAAGAACCCTTGAGCAGACGGCACAAAGGATGTCCCACAGAATTCTATCCCAAGAGGTCACAATATTAATAAATCAAGTCATTTCATGGCCAGTATTTGAAACAAACCATGGGGAGTACTGCGCATATCAAAATGTATATTCGTCTTTGTCTCCGTCACCCAAGTCTGAACCTGTGCGATTGTTTATGCATTACAAACCTCTTGGATATCGAATACAAGGAAACATTCTTTATGAACTATTCATGAGTGACCCGTTCCGAACAACGATTTTGTATACATCAAAGATTAAACAAGGGTTAAAGAGTTTAAGCACAGATCGATTCAACACAACAAATATATACTTGACACTTTCTACTTATAGCTCAAAGCATAAGATCCATCAGGACCATGAATTCGTGTCCTGCAACTTGCTTATATTTGACGATCGGCTGGTAATCACCCGTAAAACTCCGATGATGGACAAGACTCCTCCTTGTCTGGCTTCTGAACCCTAGAAGTATTTGTCTGACCTGATATAAAGATACCAAGAGTCTCCTCCCTTTTTGTCTTCAATCCCCCTCCAAGCCCAAGATCAACAAAATGAGAAAAATTGCCCCCCTTCTGTAGTGCTTTGACTACCAAAAGAACTCCCCCTATTGTTGTCTGGAAGTGAGAGAGAGCCCTCTCCTCCCAAATATGTAGGGGCTTCAAGGTTGCCCCATTAAGCACCTCTGAAGACACCCTCTTCTCCCCCCTTAAAGCCTGAAGAAATCCTTAGTCTATAATGACTGCAAAACTGGGCAATATCATTTCGGAGACTCCTCATGAACAAACCCTATCCCCTCACTTTGACTCTGAGAGTTGCAATACTGGTGACTCCAGAGATCGATTAGCCCATCCCCGAATATGTGTTGTTCCGCATGAAAGGGATATACCTCAGCAAGCATCCATCGAACTGAAGTGAAACGGGGAAGCAAGGGGCATACAAGGGCATGTATGCTAGGTTGGTGAGAAGAGTTGCTGCATGCATGCAGAGAATGAGATAGGCGAGAGCAATTGCCTCCTCTTTTCTTACCAAGAACTCCTCACTTCTTCTCAGGGCTCACCCCCCTTCATATGTACTCGTCCTTGCACACCAAGCGAAGAGAGCTCGAATGCTCAGTCTCTCCCCTTTGGTATATCCTACGGCAGGAGATAAAGGCTGAAGCCAGCACTTTTTCCCCCGTCGCCTTCAATGGTTACAGCCAAAAAACCAACCCAAAGACCTCCTCCTTTCTACACCAAAAAATGGAATGTGGCTCATTTGCCTGACAAGTAAAATGGCCAACCCCTGTGATCCTCTCCCAATTAATACACTAGGATGTGCTACAACTAGATTGAAATAGTGTAATAGGATAATTCTCCATTCTGAGCCAGCTTCATGCAGATCTCGAGGGATTTCTTCAACAAAAAGCTTAGTACGCCCATAAGGATTCATTGTAGACAATGGAAAATCTTTAGTGCACGGAACAACTTTAGGTTGTCTGTAGACAGTTGTAGATGATGAGAATACAAGATTTTTGCAGCCATGCTTTCCCATAACCTCAAGAAGATTGATTGTGCCAATCATGTTGTTTTTGTAGTATTATAAAGGTTTGCAACACCCTCTCCTACCGCCTTTAGCCCAGCAAAGTGGATAACAACATCAAATATCACAAGGGTAGAAACCATTTCTAAGGCATCCTTCTCAAGCTCTTCTAATAAGGGAAGGAATTCTTTGGGATCTCCTTGTGTACAACCATAACAAATGTTTCAAAGCTTCTTGAACACTCAAGATTTTGGATTGCATATGTGCATCATCTTCCAATATAATCTGACTCAATTCTTCTTCACGGATCTTCTTGACGCGTGTTAATGCTGCCTCACAGCTCAAGAGGATCACAATATGCCATTGTAGTTAAAATGCACAACTCTCTTTTGGGACTCATGGAAACGTTGTCCTTAAGGGCCTTTTTGATTGCATACATGATACACTAAATCTCTGAGCCCTGAAAAGGTTCTATGTGATGATCATCCTTGGCTGATTGATCGCCCATGTCCTTTAGAAAAGGGGCTAGCAGTTCTTGTTATGCATTCTTTGCAAGATTCCCATTACTTACAACACAGAACAATTTTGTAATGTGACGTAGATTTTTTTATTTGCCTCACAAAATACACACATCGCTGCACAAAACACTCCCATCCAAGGAAGTCTATTAAGACATTCAAATTAATACGATGGCTTCTTGCTAATAACATTGCTTCATTGAACTTAGAATCATATAAAGCTCCTACAATGGATCCAATAACCAGATTTCTTGTGGATAAGTTGTTTCCAAATTTCCTCTTGTAGTCTACAAAATAACAATAGTGTTGTCTACTCCCATGGCAGTAACACATGCATATAATTATTCTTGTCCAAGATTGACAAAATTGCTTGCATGCTCTTTCCCAATGCCTTGATATGTGAAAGGACTCCCAACAACAGTAAGCATAATATCTGCTGAAGAAAATCCTAGAGCTTTCCTCACATCCTCTTAAGTTCTTTAAATGCATCCTCATCAAGAGACACTCCTCCCACACTGCAACAAGCTTTTAAGCTACAATCGAAGGTAACACATTGGACAGCAGTCCCTCAAGCTCCCTTTTAGCACTACATTCTAGTGCTTCTCTTCTTCACAACACCCACTTTCTCTTCAAGGTACCTGCAATCAAGCATGTATTCTACACAACAAAAACATATTAGTGCAAAAAAAAATCAAACAGCTCATGAGCTAACATACTCCCCTCTTCTGCTCGCGAAGTTGTCCTCGATGAGCCACTCCATGCTGCAATATGATCCAAACAGCCATGAGCATGTCAGTTTACAACTTGTTTGCATACCTTTTCATCGAGACATCACTCCGACTGGACCTGCACTCATTGAAGCTATTAGTGCTGTAAAAAAAATCACTCATGAATACATACAAATCATTCATTTGTAAAATGATCCACAAACACGCACATATATGTAGCTCCATTTCCATCATGCACTTTACAAACTTGCTCATGCATTCCATTATCAAAATAGTCTCAACGAAAATAACACATTCATTCCTTTCCATGTCTTACACATACAACTATGATTGCGAGAAAACAGAAAAGAAAGTATCGAAATAAACAACGACAACTGAAATGAATCCAACAGGAGATGCAAAATACCCAAAATGCATACCCCTTTATTGCACCTACTATTCGCTATGTACACATATTCCATGACTGGACACTCCCTAGGAATCCCCATCGTCTTTCTACAGAAGTCATCGAGACCCGAGTACAAGTCAAGCCCTACATAAAAAACCCTAGAGTGTCTCACAAACTTGAAAACCTTTGGATAGAGAACACAAGTTACAAAGCAATACCGTTGCATTACCTCGCTAAGGTCTCATCCATAATTATATATATAATGTTCGTGCCTTTAAAAATATTGATTCAAAGTGAGCTGATCTGTTGCAAGCCATCATATATCAATCACACAAGCAAACAACGTTCCCTTCCAGGCGATCGTCACCCTCTCCTCTCTCTCCCCCCTGAGGAGTGGGGAAATTTTTCATATGTAAATTTTATTCATATTCACAAGTTGACCTACGTTGACGTTGGATGCGACTCGTGGCCCTCACCACCCGACCAGGTTGATCCCACCCATCTACCAATGCAACGCAATGCACAACACACAAACACATAACAATAGGCAAGTGACATATAAAAGCTAGCCCATAACGAAGTTGGATGTGGCTCGTGGTCGTGACCGCTCAGCCACGATGGCTCCACCTACCTACCAGCCCATTGTCGTAGAGATTTTCATCTCTACTCTCGCTTCTTCTTGCATCAAATCAGATCATTGTTTAGAACAAAGGTTCACAATATCAACCTCAAGCAGAATCATATTCTCTCTTGTACTGATGCATAAAGGTTCAGGCATTGAAGGGATTTTGAATCACATCGAAGTGGGTTGACAATAGATTTATTACATCAATAATCAATGAACCTCAAAGTTCATCGAAAGTACAAAATATCAAATTATATAAATATAGTGATAAAGTTTCTTTTCGTCACCAAGATATTATACTTACGTTCTTTTTGGGAAAAAGAAAATAGTTGACGGAGCTTTGAGTAGACAGAAAGGAAAGTCGATGCATGGACAAAAGGAGAAGTGGCTTGGTGCATGCAGAAGATGAAGATAGAGGCCGACTTTGCATCACGGAGAGAAAGACATCTGAAGATACGTGGAGAGGCATGCATGAAGGCCGACACTACCTTTGGTTCGGACTTATAAAAACGGAAGAACATCTCGCACAGAGGGAAAACATTATCATGTACAAATGAGGCTGGAGAATTTTCTGAAGGAGAAGGAGAAAAGCCGGCAACAATCGACAGGAAGGAGGAAAGGGCACGCAGATCATCGGAGAGGGGGGAGCTGATTATCCAATTCTGAAAGGCGGCGCTTAGTTCGTCTCCCTCTTTGACAAATAGGGTTCTGGGTCAGATACCGGGGAACATCTAGGGAATGAGGACCACGATATCTTGAAGAAAAGCAGTAACTTCTTTCAATGGCGGTAGAGATGGAGGAGTAGGGAGGCCAGGCGTCATCTGTATTGAGGCAGTAGCTCAAGCTGTCAAACCCAATTAAAGGCTTCTGCATATACACAGGTCAAAAGGGAGCGTGATCTCCAGAATAACGGGTAAGAAGACAGTCCTGACTCCTCAGATGTATTATTATGCATGCATGTGCCACAGATGCGTTTAATTCATATAACGCGAGGCTTAACGCCTGTTTCTTAGGTTGTTAAGGCAAAATCTTAGATGAACTGGAGATTCAAAGTATTGTTCGTTCGCAAATCACTTGGACAAAGTTCATTATCAAAAATACTTTTAAGTTTTTTACCATTTCGCTATGGCATTCGATCTATATTAAACCGGAAGTGACACCATTGCCTTTTCTCACTTGAAAATAGAATGAGCTCGTGTGTGAATCTTCTTGTCTGACTTTCTTTCTGGTAATATAACTCAGGTTATGGAAAAAAATATGCTTACAATTTTCTATGATGGGACAACTTCAGGTTTTATGCACGCATATCTAACACTCTGATCATCGCCAGGTTCTGCAGTTGCGTTGTAATGAATTCTAATCTTGTGTCATGAGAATAATAATCTGTCAGCGACCTGATTCATGGTTATAAACATCTGATTCCGAATTTGGTTTGAAGTACACTAAAACAGGTACGCATACGGCTAGAATTGAGCATGGATATGTGCGCATATCCATAACTTGTCACACCAAAGTAGAGCTATGTGAAAAATGAAAGGAAGATTTTCACTGAGCTTTGTTGTTCATCTGAGTAATTGAGCTGCTGAATCGTATGGTTTATTGGTTTATTCTGTGAAAGTTTTACCCAATTGTTTGTTTTTAACTCCTAGAAAATGAAAAGCTTCAAGATATGCTGAAATTGAAATTCTGACGAATTGAGTGTGAACGGGTTTGTTTTTAACTCGTAGAAAATGAAAAGCTTCAAGATATGCTGAAATTGAAATTCTGACGAATTGAGTGTGAACGGGTTTTCCTTTGACACGAACGCACCCTGAAGCCTCTCGGAGTGTTTTGAGCAAGGAATCAACATTCCACTTCATGATTTTTAGGAAAACAGAGTTACCCATTGAATGATATGTCTTGGAACATTTATTTTATCCATTAAACTTCTACCGAAGTCTGAGGCTGACCATTCGGTTTCTACCTCTGTGTTCTGCCTAAAGATGATAAAAGTTTTGATTCAATCTCTCAACAATTTTCATGATCCCATGGAGAACGACGCGAGAATTGGCAATATTCAAATATGCAACTGTTAACCATGTGCGCGCATTTCCGATCATCACTGAATTGTTGTGCAACCATGGTGTAAATGCAAACGACACACTGCATCTACATACAGGTCAATGCTTCATTAAAGCTCTGCTTTGCTTCTCCGTTTAAGATTATCGTAGTTCATTAATAGCGTTACTCAATTGAATGTCAGAAAATTGTGTCGATATCAATAAATACAGAACTTTGTCATGTATAAAGTTCCGTTAACGTGTTTAATTTGACATCCATAGGTATAAGAATTATGCTTACAATCATATAAGATGTTTTTTTATATGGAAATCTATTGATCTCTGACAATATACAAATGGTTGCGTATAATCACTTTGCTAGAATAGTTGCATATGTATAAGCATTGACTCCCACGTCATATACTGGATGTAAATATTTATGACCGTTTTAAAAAAATCAAATTAGAATTGCACAAACTATGGAATTCATATATGACGTTGTTAACATACTCCCCTGAACCAAAGGATATGCTACTACTTACACTTCTATGAATTTGTGCGTTTCTTTTTAATACATAAAAGAAAAAAAATATGTGTTATCTATCACATTTGTCGAGCTCGTTATACTGCAAAGTGTAGATCTTTAGTTTATGTTCAAAAACTTTCTGCGGGAACAAAAAAAATTAGAAGGATGGACTATACTGGAAATTTAAATCAACAAAATTTTATCTTTCAAACATTCCATGCTTTATTGCGTGGCTGAAGCAAATTGAGTTTATTTCATGTTTGTTTATCTATTTCTATGAAGAGTATTCTATTTTCTTTTGATATGGCAAACGGGTAATGTTACCATACTTCTTAACTAATTCGGCTTCTGGGTGGATTTGAAATACCAAACAATTGAATGAATATGCTATGAAATATATTACACCATAAGTTCTTATGCCAGGAAATCGTATATATATAACGACTTTTGTTTTTATTGCTTATAGAAAGATGTATAGTTTAAAATTGATTATCTTTGGAGTTTTTGGAGTTTTGTGTACTTACTTAAAAGGTGTATCGTTGGATCATTGTTGTGTAGCCTCAAGAATGTTTTCACATAAATTTGAATTCCGTGTGAAAGATTAAATGCTAGTATTATGAATTGCAATGAAGTAGAGAAGCATGTGTTTTAATGTTCATAAGGTTATGGTTCTTCAAATGAATTACGAATTACTTTGAGTATTTACATTACACTTTGAGTATTCCATTGTCCTCTAATGAACTCTCATGAATAGAAATTATGCATAGTGATTAGAGATTTACACACTTTCATATCTGACAATACAACATATGCACGTGACTTTATATATATTTATATATCTTATAGTTAATCTGACACTTTCATATCTGACAATACAACATATGCACGTGACTTTATAAATATTTATATATCTTATAGTTAATCTGAGATTGATAGTTCAACATTGATGAAAACTATGTGAACGTATAGAAGCACAAACGTTATGATCTGACAAAACATTGCGCTTATAGTTGATATTATTTGGGTTGATTGTTTGCCTTAATGTTTTGATACTATATACGTTTAATTCCAAAAAATTAATTGCTTGTTGACTTACAAATATATGATAACCATTAGGTTGCTTTCTTTGTACTAAAATTCGAATATGGATACTTTCTATACTCTTTGAATAAGTGATGAATGTTATATCCTTGACTTGAAGGAGAATGGAAATCCCATTATAAATGATGAATGAAATATTTGACAAATTATTTCTATTGTTCTTAAAGAGAGAATATGATTGTGTAATTGAACACTAAGTCTGTATATGTTTCTTAAGTTTCCACACGCTTCAATTGAGAAAATTGATTACATGTTTATCATTAGGAGTCACATTTAACTTTTGAGAATTCTAGATCACTGAATGTTGAGTTTCACGATATGTTAAGATTTGTCATGGAGTTTTAATTTGCTTCTTTAAGAAACCAAATCACCTGAGCTTGCACCAAGCACCCTGCGTGCGCCGTATTTTTGGCGGTCGCCCTGATCCACCGATCGTCGCTTTCGCTCCAACAACTTGGTGAACCCAACGTGAAGCACCATGACCCGACAATCTTAGGTAATGAGCACATTTATAAGGGAGTTTTGTAGTGTTCTCCCTCAAAATTAATAACACACATGAACGGGAGTTTTGTAGTGTTCTCCCTCAAAATTAAAAACACATATGAACGGGAGTTTTGTAGTGTTCTCCCTCAAAATTAAAAACACATATGAACGGGAGTTTTGTAGTGTTCTCCCTCAAAATTAAAAACACACATGAACAAGAGTTTTGTAGTGTTCTCCCTGTTAGTCAGCCGCCGGATAGGACAGTTGTAACGGAAGATCTTTGTAAACACGCGCGAAAAACTGTTACGCGCACTTTGTAAATTTTTATATAAAGCAATGAAAAGAGAAGCGCGAGAGCAAAGTTTTTGGGAGAATTCACCAGACTGTTCGTCTGTGTGTGGTTTGAATATTGAGTTGATCTTATTCCTTTCTGAGTTGTCTGTGTGTCTGTTCGTCTAAGTGCCTATCTGCGCTTCATTGAAGTACTGTTAGTCTATTGCTGTCTCTTTTTCGTTTGCGCAGGAGTGTCTGGAAGTTCTGATTAGTTTGTCTGGTTATCTGTAGGAGTATATAGACAGAAAGGAATTGTTAGTCGAAGTGACTAGTGTCTGTAGTGAGTGTTCTGGTAGTTCGCTTATCGTGGAATCAACCTTCTTGATGTATATGGTCATGTGTGAGAAGAATCGTGTTCATATGGTAAGATTCAGATACGGTAAGAATGTGTTAGTTCGCTCGGTACTGTGTACCCAAACTGCTGAGTTCTTCTCTATCTTTAGTTTGGATACCAAGATGATGACGAGTCCAATACTGGAATTCAATAGACGCTGAAAGAATTTTAGTTGTGAACCGTGAAACGTGAAGGATAGGACACCAATTCTTGATACTTCCTGGAAGGCTATTAACATATGCTGAGAAGTAAATTTGGGAACTAAGTACAGGGCCTCTGTCTAACAGACCCCTACCACTCCCAAGAACCCAAGAACCAGGTAAAACACACTTCCGATAGCTGGAACAAACCGTTTTACAGTTTAACACTGGCACCATTTGTGGGAATGTGGCATCAAGATTACCATTTCGCTGACGCAAGAAGTATCAAGAATACCATTTGTATGTCAAACGTAGCATTTAGAACGATCGTTGATTGAATCGTAAGGATAGTCATTGATTTTGGACAACCGTAAAGAAACATAGTGCGTTTAGTATATGCCGGTTACTCGATCCGGCGAAACGTATCCAAAGAACAGACAACCTTGGGGCCCTAATCTGCTAAGGACACCCCAAGGAGGTAGAAGCGCGGGAAGATCCCAACCGTTTGACAAAAAGTTAAGGAACGTTAGTAGTGATTCCGGTCATATTCCGGTGACACGCACTACGCCTCTGATAGATTCCGGTACTATTTCGGCACAATCAGTCGAAGATATAGTAGCTCCAGAATCTATCAGGACGCCGCTTGAAGTTAGTTTAAACACCTTGGGTCAAGATTCGAATTTGTTCACAAATAGAAACGATTTAGATAAGGAAATTAGTGACAAAGGAAAAACACCTTGTACTGGTGAAATTTCAATATTTTCCGGTGATATTCCGGTACAAGTTACTGAACATTTACAGTTTTTCGGTGACCATTTGCCATCTATTGGTGAATCTTCAGCCCAGTCACCACTATTGGATGTAAGCTTGCCGACATTTGACACCCAGAAGGAAGGAAGCCTGTTCGAAACTGAGATTCGAAGCATACTAAACAAGATTATCGCACCGGAAAGTGCACAGGCATACGATACTCTGACGATTCAGAACTTCAACCTCGGAATACAAGAGTTAGCGACAATACAACCATCAGCACGATGAATGGGCAGCAACAATAGCAACAACAGCAGCAATGTCTACCCAGACCAGCTCTAACAGGAGTAACGTACACTAAATTCGGTGGATTCCCAGGTGACGATCCAGACGCTCATGTACGCACATTTGAGATCAGTTATGCAGTGCTTAATCACCCACAGGATTCGGCATATAAAGCTATTGTATTTCAATCTACCTTGGTGAATGAAACGGCTAGATGGCTTACAGAATATGATATTAATCATTTCGGCACTTATGAAGTAGTAAGAGACGCATTCTGAGGGTCAGTTTGAACCGTTTGAGTTTGTGATCTGGCAATAGTGTGGGTAGCACAAAAGTACTGTCGCCTCCCTTCGCCCTGCTCGGAGTAATGGTGCTGATAAAATAAGAGCAGCGTAAGAATTCCGGCTTTGGTAAATGAGCCCTGAAATAACTGTCCAATCCTGCTTTGGTCCATACAGAGCGCATGACTTCGGCATTCTGGTATGACTCAAATTCTCGTGTGAAGAAGTGATAACGTCCCCATTTGCCGTTAAACTCAACTTTTGCTTCCCAAAAGTAAGTGCCATCGCCCAATGGCCCTGCTACATCGCTAAACAAGTGAGCGTGTTTCCCCACTTGAGAAGTGTGTCCTTGAGGGGGGTCCTGGATAGGAAGCACATGTGCATCCCGAAGTTCTGGAGGCCTCTCGGTGAGTGGTGGTTCAAGGAGCGTCGTTTCAATATCTACGATTTGTGAGCCAGATCTGGCCTGAGAACTGGTTCCTGCTTCCGCCATGTTACTGCTTCCTTGCTGGTTCTGTTGAGAATATATAATGAATGTTAACATTGCAAATGGACACCAAGTGGTCATGTGTCCCCGTTACAACATTAATATGAAGTGAATGATGGGTTAGTAGATCAGTGGGTGCTCGATGGTTGTGTGTGTTGTCAGTGAACAAGTAGTCCTATGAGCTAAGTGACAAGATGTAGTGAGAGAATGATGCAGTTAGTAGGTCGAGATGAATTTACACATGGGGATCAGGGGGTTTGTTACAAGCTTTAGGCTGCCATACACTATGGATGACTTTCAGTTTTAAGGGTGTGAATACCCTGGAGGGCTTTATGAGAGTGTTGGCTTGAAAATGAGATTTCTTAGGGACCCATGTATAGATGAATCTATGATTGTTCGTGGGCCAATGTTTGTTCTTGCGTGATGTGTACAAATGGGGATCAGTAGGTAGAGTGAGGGGACCATGTTGTGTATTATGTGGTCTCTGTTGATCTAACTAAGCCCGTAAGCACGCCTTAGGCACCCAAATTTGTCGTGATTGTGGGTCAGCCTTCATCGACTTCTTAGGTACCCAGATAGACTTTACTTTTATAGAAGAATTTGCGAAGGACTTCTTATTAGTGTCAGTTCGTTGACCACTAATCAGAAGTGTAGCTTGTGTTGTTGGCGTGATCACAAGAGGATGCTCACCTTTTCGTACCCACACCTGCTTTAATGGTTGGGACACTGTGCCTCGTGTTTTCTGCGGGCCTTGAGCATGTGTCTTCTGCCGCTCCCGCATGTGAGCTGCCTTTTGTTGCTGCATCCCTCTAGCCTTTGGAAAAGAAGTGAGTAACTCATGGACACATAATCTTAGGTAACCATCCTTACCGCGCTTGTATAGATTATCACCGATGAGTGAGTAGTCGAGGGCCTCTTGTTCTAAACTTCTTTGCCTGGCCAATGTCATATCCTGAGGGAATGTTTTCGTCCTCAAGAAGGCTACTAGTGGTTTGCTCCAACCTGGCACTATGGACACTTGATAAAGAGTGGCATGTTCCACAGGTGGTTTAGTGCAGCAGATCGGGCATTCCTTGCACAACTTATGGACATCTGCTTCCATAGTTGGCCAATGCACTCCAAGTCTCCATAGTGTCTGTAGGGTTCGTTGCTTTGAGTAGTGTTGCTCCAATGCACCTATATTTGCTAATTGCAACCATTTTGCGTATTCGTCTTCTTTCACACAACAAGCTAGGATACCTTGATCTGTGTGTTTGTACATGCTTCCTGCCATTATCTAGTATTTCTGGGTTTTTACTATCTCTCTATCCTTTGTGTTTATTACTGGGTGTTTAGGCCCATATGTCAGTACTGGTACTAAAGGTTTAGCCCACTGTGGTACAACTTCCAAATTAAATAAGTAAGCATCAGGAAGATCATCTGACACTCCTTGCACAGCTTCTCGAGATGTGAGCCTAGAGAGATGGTCTGCTATCAGGTGAGTCCTGCCTTTTCTTACCACAACCTCAAAATCGTATTCCATTAGCAAGAGAAAACACCTCACCAATCGACCTGTATTGCATGGCTTATTTACCAAGTACAGTAATGCCTGATGGTCAGTAAAAAATTTAAACTTATTTGCAAGCAAATAATGTCTAAACTTTTTAACTGCATACACCATGCCTAGTCCTTCTCTCTCAGTAGTGGTATAATTTCGTTCAGCCACATTCAACTGTCTACTAGCATAGGCAATAGGAAGATCCATATTGCCTTCACCAGTAGGTTGTGCTAACACACATCCAATAGCATAATTGGATGCATCCACATGCACGTGAAAGGGCCTATTCCAATCTGGTGTAGTCAAGATTGGTGCTGAACACAATCTTCTTTTGAGCTCATTGAAGGAGTTCTCACATTCATCAGTCCACTCAAAGTTAGTCAATAGTCCGTACAGGGGCTTTGCAATGATGGCATACATGTGTATAAATCGGCGGTAATAACCACAATGCCCCATGAAAGCTTGCACTTCCTTGACATTCTTTGGCCTAGGTAGCTCTGCTATGGCTCTCACTTTCTCCTCATCCGTGGATATGCCATTCTTTGACACTATGTGTCCTAGAATCTTGCCTTGCCTTGCCTGACTTGATATTCTCTACATTTGTCGAAGATTTGTCTGAGTTCGGGTATATGTGTCTGTCTAATGTTGGAATGAGCACAGAGATCATCAACATAGGCTTCTAAATTCTTTCTCAGGAACTCTTTAAACACATGGCACATCAGCCTCTGGAAGGTTGCAGGAGCATTGGTAAGCCCAAATGGCATTACCCTAAAGGCGAATATGCCCCACTCCATGGCAAAAGCCGTCTTATGCTGATCTTCTGGAGCAATGGCTACTTGATTGTAGCCCGAAAATCCATCAAGGAAGCTGTATACTTCCTTGCCTGCTACTCTTTCTAAGAGGTGTTCAGTGATAGGAAGCGGATAGTTATCTCGAATAGTGGCTGCATTAACCTTCTTCAAGTTAATGCACACACGTAGCTTTCCGTTCTTCTTGGGCACCACTACAATGGGGGATACCCACTCAGTGTGCTCAATTTCATAGATGAATCCAGCTTCAACTAAGCGGTCTATCTCTTCTTTGATTTTGGCAGCATAATTATCATTATAGGTGTATGGCTTTTGCTTAGAGGGTTTCGCATCTGAGGTCATAGGGATAGTGTGTGAGCATATGTCCGGGTCTACTCCTTTTAAATCCTTGTGACTCCAAGCGAATACATCTCTGTATTCTCTTAGCAAGGCTATTAGCTCTTGCTCTTCTTCTTCTGTTAGGTCATGGCCTATGTAAGTGCATCTCTCTTCTCCTTCTTCTATGGCTACAACTACTTTCTTCGTGGTTTCTTTGTTATCATAGGCCTCTCCTGATTGAGCCTCGCGTTTATGCATTCTTATCATGACCCTCCTATCATCTATTTTGTACTTCTTAAAATTTTCAAGGACCTCAAACAAAGATTCTTCTTCTTCCGGTGTGACTTCTCTCTTCTTCCTTTTCTTAGCTTCGCTCTTGGGGGTCACTTGTGTAGCTAATCTCACCTCATTTGTAAGCTCTCCATGTCTCTGAGGGTGAGCTTCTACTTCATAGAAATATTCTTCATCTGATGCAAATGGTGGGTCCATAATGATTGACTCTAGGTCGGAGTCGCTTGCATCCTCAAATGCATCAGGGCTAGGCTCACACTCTTCTAAGATGGCATCTGCCATAATTGGCTCTATGGAGAAAACTGAAATGTCATAGCCATCCTCATCACAGTGAGGTGTCCATTGTTCTTCATTGATGGCTACGTCCATGGTTGCTAAAATTTCTGCCCAGCCGTGAGGTTCAAACTCTTCGTCTGGAAATACTACAGGTGCATAGGCTGGGTCTTGAATTGATCTATGTGTTTCCTTCACACCTATCTCTCTGGCTTTCTCTCTGTTTTCTTCTTCCACAACTACTTTGCACATCCATAAGTGGGTGTCTTCATGCATCCATGAGGATCCAGATCCTATGGAATGCACGGACTCAGTGTCCTCTTTGGCTCTATGGATGGGGTTCCATTGAATAGGGGGTACATCCCTATGAGAGTAATCTTTGAGATTCACTTTGGTCGTGACACCTAAGTGTTGCAAATACAAGGAGTTGGTTCCCCAGTCCTGTACCACTTGCAACTGTCGCATAAATCTTCCCAAAATCATCTCGTAGGCATGGTTCTTGCTAAAATCACATATGGTAAAGGTATGCTCAAACTCAACACCACATGTAGTGAGAGTTATTCCTTCTAGCAAGCCTAAGGGTCTTTCTATGTGACCATCAGCCATTTGCAATTTCATCCTCGTCGGCCGGAGTGCTGGCTTGCCCCAACGCTTCCATATGGAAGTGGTGGCAATTGCAACACCTGCACCTGAGTCGAGAATTGCC
This sequence comes from Ceratopteris richardii, assembly GCA_020310875.1. NCBI lineage: Eukaryota > Viridiplantae > Streptophyta > Polypodiopsida > Polypodiales > Pteridaceae > Ceratopteris > Ceratopteris richardii. The sequence continues at coordinate 15,582 of MU261523.1, forward strand.
TTGGTAGTATATCCCCGATGGGTAATGGGAAGATAGGTGTTTCCTTCTTCTCCTTCACTCATGTCTCCTATTTTGTCCAGAGGAATTTCTGGCACTGATCTATGAGATACTACCTGGGAACGAGGTTTTGCTATTTCTGGCACTTGTTTGGCTACCTGTTTCCATAATCCTGGCCTAACCTTGAGCAGCTCTTCTAAAGTGAGATTACACTGCACTTTAGTGTTCTTCACCACCTCAGTATTCCTAGGTATGACTGAGTCATCATTTCTCACCATAACTGTGGGTGCTCTCATACACGTGGACTTAGCTTCCCATGGGCCTGTGAAGTGGGGTAGCTCTTGTATGGAATTAGACTCGAAGTCTAATCTCGCCTGAGACTGAGTACTCTCCTGCTCCTCGTAAATGGAAGGGATATCTTGTGGGAATTGGTTGTGTGCATCATCCACAATTTCAATGGGAGGAGGGACTTCTCCTTCTTTAGCCCACTTGTCTTCCTGAATCTCTCGTAGGAATTCTGGTGTGAACCGATTCATAGAAGAAGATGTGTCTGGCTCCGTAGAGTTAGGCACATAGGCTTCCTGGGCAGGAAGGCTGACTCTTTCACTTGCCTTGTCTTGATGTGGAGGGGCAGGTTCCTTTTCTCATTGTGCTACTAATCTCTCCAATCTTTCTAGCAGTCCATCAAAGTGTAACTGCATCTTCGTTGTGCTAGAGATGTTAAAGAGGCGACTGGCTTCAAACATAGTTTGAGCCAATTCCAGCATTTTAGCACAAAGCTTGGTTCTTTCTATTTCTAGGTCAGCTCTAGGGTAGCACTTGTCATGGTCTGTCACATTTGGCCCTTCTTGGATTCTGGCCTGATATGCCTTAAGCATCATGTCTATGTCTTCAGGAGTGGGGTCAGCTAAAACTGATCCTACTCGAGGGGGTGGTGGAATGGTATGAGGAGGTGGGATGGATGGTGGTGGAGAGGGTGATAGGGATGGAGGGATTGGTATGTGAGAGTTTGGTTGAGAGGTGAGTTCAACAATTTTGGCTTTGGTCTCTCGTATGCTCTCCTCTAATTCGTTCATCTTCTTCGCCCATTGTCTTTTCATCCTTTCTCGGCTATCTTTCCAAGCTCTCGTCCGTTTCTTGGTTATGCTCTCCGTTTCACTAACTTCAGCACTCTTTTCCTGGCTTATACCTGGGTTCTGCTGCAAAGCCTGAGCTCGGGTGACCACTTGCACTGGTGCAGTGGAAGTCACACTCCCTGTGGAGTCTACAACTAACCCAATAACATTGATTGGAGTGATTTTTGGCATATTATTGGGGTTCTTAGGGCAGTCTCTTAAGAGATGCTCTTTTCCGCAATCTTGAAAAAAGCCTTGGATTGTTACTGACTGGGGTTGTGTAGGGGCAGGCATGGGGCAATCACGAATGAGGTGATCTCCCTGACATCTGTAGCATGGTCCTCTGGGGAATGGGGGTCTTACTTGCCTAGGTTGAGGTCTAGGGTTGGGGTTTGCATACATGATGTTTGTGTAATCTGGCTCCCAACTAGGTTCACTAGGCTCTTCACTATAGTAGGACTCACCATGTTCTGGAGACTGCATGTAGTAGGCTTGGGGGCTATCTATATGTGTAGAATCAAAGCTATGGTCACTGGGGTCACTTTCTGAAAGCAATGGTGTGACAGGGACTATAGCTCTATTCAGGTTTTCTTCTGCAGCTTCATATTTGACAGGAATCACATTGGTTGGGGTAGGTGGTTGCTGGGCTAACACAGGCTGAGGTCTTTGTTGGTTCTGATATTGGGGTTGGTAGTTCTGTTGAGGCCTAGCATACTGTTGTGGTGGATATTGATTCTGATATCTTCCCTGTTGTGGATAGGGCTGAGGGTACGTTTGCCTAACAGCTTGCTTGTTGTATGGGCAGTCTTGTGCTGTGTGGTTGGTGTATCTTCGTTCTATGGTGCAGTATTGGCTGTTGGGATTCACTTGGGGTTGAGCCACAATGGGACATACGTTCGCCATATGTCACCACCACATGTGTAGCACCTTTTTACTGGGACAAACCTTGGGATTTGTTTGCTAGAGACACCTAGTTTCTGAGCTACTTTTTCAGCGAGTTCCTCAATTGATGTGGATTGCGATGAAGAGTGGCTAGAGGCACTATCTGAATCTTTGTAGATTTTGGAAAGCTCTAACTCTCCCCCTAGGTTATCCTCTATGTCGATGCACATACGTACACACTCTTCTATAGTCCTCGGGTCTTTCAAGTACACATATGACCTCAATTTGGTACTTAGCAATCCATCCAAAAATAAAGCCACTTGTTTGGCTGGTGTGGGTAACTCAGGAACAGGGCATCTCTCAAGATATTGCCTGAATCTCCTTCCTGCGAGTCTCACGGTTTCTTGAGGGGTGTGCTTGAAGCTATGGATCAGTGAGGAAGTATTATGCCTTATCCCACTTTTAGAGAACTCAGTGATGAAAGCCTCTAAAAGTTGGTCTATGCTCCTGAACTGTCTCTCATTCAATGGTTGAAACCATGTCAGGGCAGTGTTCCTAAGGGTTAGACCAAAGGCATTATACTGCGTGAATAGGTCCTCTACTTGCTCCACTCTCAAGACTTGTCTAAACTCAGCCACATGATCATACGGGTCTCCAGTTCCATCGAAGTAGTTCTTCATGGACTTAACTAGTTGTGTAGGTCTCAGAGTCCTAGTGTGTTCCCTAGGTCTTGGTAGAGGGAATTCATCCGCATTCCTTTGGTTTCTTGGGGCTCTAAATCCTTCAGGTTCCACTCTATTTGTTTCTGTTCTTATTCTTTCTCTTCCCACTGGGTTGGCAAAGCTTACCTCGGGTCTATCTCTCTGCCTGTCTCTTTGAATTCCATGAGCTTGGGAAGTTCCAACCCCGGGGTGACCAAAGGACACATTAGATCTTGGCTGGGGGAAGACAAGGTCCCCGTTCCAAGTGTAAGCATGTCTATCATTTTTTGTAACCACAAAGATCCTTTCTGAGGTGTGATCTAAGTAGGTTACTCTGCCTGGGCTATCTGGGTCTTTGAACTCATAGATCATGATTGTTCCTACCTCATTTAATTGACTAGCCTTGTACCTCCAAAAGGCTTCATCAGTCTCTCGATTCAGGAGTAAATCTATGCTCTTGTTATCCTAAAGAATCCACTCTGGTGTGAGGATTCTAGTGAGAACAGATTTACCTCGAGGGGTTCTAGGCTCTCCTCCTATGTTCCCTTGCTCTAGGTCACCTAAGTCAGTTTCTTGAATCACGTTACCTCGTCTGTACTATCTGGGTGACTAGTGACCACATATATGGTTCCCTCCTTGTCAAGGTATGCACCATTTTCAAACTTGACATCTGGGTGTTCTAGTCCAATGGATTGGTCAAGATTTTTATTCTGGACCACGGATCTTCCTAGGCCGTCCTCATAGATGCTAGCACCTAATCGGTTGGTCCTAAGGTATTCCAACTGCGTCTTGTAAGGGCCTTCTACCCTACGCAAGTATGGCACACCTGAACTTCCTGTAGGTCTCTCCATGCCTTGAGACATCTCTGATTCGCTTGTTTCAGAGCTAGGGTAGTACGAGTAATGGCTCAACTGCTGGGCCCAAGACCTAGCAGTGTGATTGACACTAGCTTCTGAAGACCTAAGACTTTGTCTATCTCTCCCTAGATGTCGTCCTGATCTAAGGTTCATATGCTTGATTAAGTAGTCCCAATTTTCCCAAGTACAACCTCGTTGCTGAGTTCTTTTGTATTTGTCACTTGTTCTTTTTAATTTTGCTTAGGTTGATTCTTGTCCAATGAATCGTCATTATATAAGGAATACTTAAGTTTTTATCGTACTTGAGATTGGTCGCTTTTGTTAAATTCTTTTCCTTATGTGTTTTGCAGTTAAAATTTCTTTATGCTTGCACTTGAGTAATTAGAGCTCTTAGACTTAGTCGTGCTTATCGTAACCCTAATTAACCCAAACCTCTATCCGTACTTAGCCTAAGCTAGGGATTGACAGAGGGTGTTGAGAATTTCCAACCTTCAGTTTCTTTCCTTGTGTTGTTGCTCTGGTGTGCCCAGGAAGCGTGTTCCCAAGCCTGCACTTACTCTTGCTTTGAGTACCCTTCGATGCTCTCAAAGGACCTGTAAAAGGCCCCAAAGTTAGCTCAAGAATTGAATTCAATTGACAAACAGATCACTTTCATGCATGTAATTCACAGACCACGTTGCCTTTTGCTGTTCTGGAAAACAATCCCAGGGAACCCTTAGTTTTCCTACCCGAGTATGGTCAACTTCAAAATACCCTATCTAATAATCCTCATCTTAATTTAACCGTAACCAGTTGATGTTTTTGTTGTACTCCCCACGAGCTTTCTAACAAAACAAAAGTCACAGCAAACGGATTTTGTATGAGAAAGTTATGTCAGTTCAGGGTTTTAGGGCTAAAACAGGATTACAAACAGGCTAACAGGCAATCAGGAATTCTCGACTGACTTGTGTTGTGGCCTCACAATGTTGTGGTAAAACCCTAGTAGTTGCCTCACAATTTGTAAAAAATTAGACCACCATTTTTACCCTAAAAAATTGGCCCAAATTGCCCTTCTATCGCGTTCGCAAACTCTATCGATCGCGATTGACAGGTCAGTCGCGATTGACGTGTCGGTCGCGATTGACAGGTCTGCCATGGCTGTCAGTCGCGATTGATGGGTCAATCGCGATTGACACGTGGCCCGATAGGTCAATCACTCGTGGTCAAAGGTTCGTTGACTCTGTCGGTCGCGATTGATGAGTCGATCGCGATTGACAGGTCCCTCACGAGTGGTCAGTCGGTCGTGGTCAAACAATTGTGGACTTTATCGGTCACGATTGACAGGTCGATCGCGATTGACACGTGTCACGCGTAGATTCTGTCCGTCGTGGTCAGTCGGTCGTTGACCCTGTCGGTCCCGATCGAGGTGTCGATCGCGATTGACAGAGCCGTCGGCAACTGTCCGTCGTGGTTTGTCGGTCGCGATTGACAGAGCCGTCGGCAACTGTCCGTCGTGGCTTGTCGATCGCGATTGACAGAGCAATCGCGATTGACAGAAAACTGTGGAATTTTAAAATTTCAAGCACACTTTTGGGAAGCTCTAGGCCTATACATCACATTTATGCACTTTGTTTATCAATTGGACCAACTTTTCTGTCGGTCGCGATTGACAGAGGTCAACGCCTCGGGACCTGCACAGTCAAAATTTGTACCTGCTAAAGCTGATGCAGCTGCTGGGGATGCTGATTCCTGCAAAAAATCTCAGAAAACACACAATAGCACAAACACACATATGCTCTCTCGCTCTCTGTCAGAAGTGAAATGAGGGGAATGGAATGGGTAGGGTGATATGACCAAAACTGAAATTTTTCGCGATGATGGAGATGGAGGTGGGAGATGGTGGTGATGATGATGGTAATGAAGATGGAGGAGAAAACAAAAGAGAAACAGATGAAAATGAAGAAAATACCTACCACTCCAACGCGTCTACGCTACGTCTTACCATCACACGCTCGTCCTCAAAGCACAATCCCCGGCAACGGCGCCAAAATTTGGTGTAGCTCAGTGATGAGTAGCACCTCCTTTAATGTCAATCCGGGAAGACGTGAGGATGGTATGAAGACCTCGAGCAAGTGCAGGCACAAGTGCGTGAGTGAGAAGCACACTAACATGCACACACATACACACACACGCGCACACAAGGCAAGACAAAGAGTGAGAAGCAATGGAGTTCTTTAGGTTACTTTCAGAAAGCTCATACAAGTTCAATTCAATTACAAGCTAGCCCCAAAAATGAGCTCTCTAGCTCTATTTATAGTTTTTTATTAGGTTTTGGCCGTGTTCAGACCTAGTGTCCGGCCTAGTTAAAAATTAGGTTCCTATTCTAATTTGGAGGCTCAAACGAGCTCAGAAAATTATGAAAATTGAGAGGCAAGTACTTCTAATGCTCTCAAGCTCAAGGACTCCTTCGCTTGCACAAAATGGAGCTACAAAAATATGAAATGGTATTTACAATGGCTTTTAGTGATGAAAATCACTATTTTTGTAGGGATTTCTTCTAATCATCTAACATACATTTCCTCGAGCTCCCCACTTGCTCCTTCTTATTGTGTGCCCTTGTACTTCAGTCTTCAGGAAAAATTAATGGCCTACTTGCCAGATCTTCTTTGACTACTGTGCTTGCTTTTGCTCGCTCTCCGCTCTGACTCCCTTCTTTGACTTCCCTGTCTTGTGAGTCCCGGTGTACCCTGACTGCTGCCAACAATGTCATTACATCTTCCAGTGGTTCTCCATCATTTGAACAAATCTTTGTATTTGTGTCCATGGGTTGAGTGAGTGGTTTGCATTCACTCATTCCAAATCTAAAAAGAACATCCAACAAGTACTTCCTTTGCATCAAGTAGATGCCACTCTTTCCATAAACAACTTCAATTCCTAAAAAATATTTCGGCCCTCCAAGATCTGAAATTTTAAACTCCTTACCAAGCTTCCTTTTGATATCTTTGATCCCTGTAACATCATTTCCTGTTATGATGAGGTCATCGACGTATATGCAAATATATACCTCTCTATTTTCTTCCTTCTTCATGTACAACGAAGGATCTACACTACTTGGGTTGTATGCACACTTAGTTAGATACTCTACCAATCTCTGATTCCATGCTCTTGGTGCTTGCTTCAAGCCATAAAGTGCCTTCTTCAACCTGCAAACAAAATCTGGATGGTTTTCATCTTCAAATCCAACCGGTTGACTCATGTATACCTCTTCTTGTAGTTCTCCATTAAGAAAAGCATTTTTGATGTCGAGTTGATATAATGGCCATCTCCTTGAAGCACCAATTGCGATTAATGTTCTAATAGTTCCGATCTTTGCAACAGGGCTGAAAACTTCATCATAATCTATGCCTTGTGTTTGTTTAAATCCTTTGGCAACTAATCTAGCTTTATATCTAGCTAGTGAACCATCAGCATTCCTCTTTACTTTAAACACCCATTTGTTTGGAACAATCTTCATACCTTCTTTCTTTGGCACTAGCTCCCATGTGTGATTATCTTTGAGAGCTTTGATCTCCTCTTTCATAGCTTGCTTCCATTCTTTTTGTGTACAAGCTTTTTCATATGTCTCAAGCTCTTTTTCTTTGATAACCTGCATCATGTATGCAAAATGTGTCGTCATAAAACTATCATAACTCAACCTTTGAGTTGGATACCTTTTCCTTGAAGATCTTCTTTCATTGCTTTTAGAGGGTTGCTTCTTTAACCTATTTAGCTTTACCATCAGAGTGATTACCTCTTCATATTCTTCTTCACTTGCATCTACCTCACTGTTTGGAGTAGCACTTGCTTCTTCGGCTCCACTATGTGCTGAATTTGGAGACAAGGAATGACTCCCCCTCCATGTTGAACATTCTTCATTTGATGTAGATACCTCTGGACCTTAAAGATTTGTGCTTGATTGTTGAGCTTCTCTTTGATTTGTTCCTGCATAATCATCACAATCTTCTTCAAGAATCTTTTCCTTTCCTTTATCTTCATACCATGGTCTTAGTTCATCAAAGAGCACATCTCGCGAGACTCTTAATTCCTTTGTTCTAGGGTTGTAACACTTGTATCCTTTTTGCTCCGTCGAGTAGCCGATGAAAATGCATTTTTCTGATCTTGGTTCCATCTCTGTTCTAACTTCTTATGGAATGTGAACAAAGCAAACACATCCAAACACTTTGAGGTGTGTAGGATCAGGTTTCTTATCGGAATATACCTCTTCTTGAGTCAACCGATGTATTCCAGATGTTGTGCACCTATTCATCAAGTAAATGGCGGTTGTGGTAGCTTCAACCCAATGGTACCTTCATCTCGTTGAGCATGCATCTTGCAATTTCAGCAATTTGCCTATTTTTCCTCTCGGCTACTCCATTTTCTTGTGGTGTATACCTACAAGTGAATTGCCATTTGATCCCATTCTCTTGTAGAAAATCTGAAAATTCTTTGCAGAAGTATTCTCCTCCACCATTGGACCTTAAGGTTTTGATAGATCTTCCTGTTTCTTTTTCAACTTCAACTTTGAATCTTTTGAATATAGAAAACACCTCTGATTTTTGCTTCATACAAAACAGCCATACCTTTCTTGAGAGATCATCAATGAAGGTGACAAAAAATCTATTGCCAGCCATTGATACCTCTTGGGTTGGTCACCATACATCCGTATGTATCAAGTCTAAGACATTTGGAGCCACATAATTGCTCCTCTTAAATGGCTGCCTCGTTTGCTTTCCTAGTTGACAAGCTTCACATAACTCATGTAGTCCAATGCTATTAAATGTTGGAAGACCTCTTACCACTTCATGTTTGCTCATGTCCTTCAGGTGTGGAATGTTGATGTGTCCTATTCTTTTGTGCCATAAGTCCAGCTCGGAAATCTTCTTGTTCCCATATTGAATGTGCATGACCTTTCCATGTGGATGTTGGACGTCCAAAGTGAACATCCTTCCTTCTCTTCTACCTCGAGCAATGACCTTGAAGCCTTGCTTTGGATTCTTTATTAAGCATCCATTCTCATTGAATATGACATGATAACCCTTCTCTACCATTTGTCCTACTGAAATCAAGTTCTTTGAAATTGTGGGAACATGAAGAACATTAGATAGTACCTTTGCGCTACTTGTATCTCCAAGCCTTATATCTCCAATGTGTTCGATCATGTGTTGAGTATCATCACCTGTTTCAACACATCCTTTTCCACTTGGTACCTATAGATTAGTGAACAAACTTCCTTGGCATGACATATGGTTACTACAACCTGAATCAATGTACCATTTTTTGTCATCTTCACAAGAGCTTCGATACTCATGTCTCATTGCAAGTAGTGTGTCCTTGCTTCCTTCACTTGAGGTGCTTGCATAGTTGCTTTGGTTCCTTTGATTGCCTCCATTTGGTCTTACATTCTTCAGCCAACAATCACTAGCATAGTGTCCTACTTTACCACAATGATAGCATGTTATACCTTTATGAGAATTGTAGGAGCTTTGGCCTCTTCCTCTACTTCTACCTCCACCTCTTCCTTGTGTGTTGGCATTCGATGCATACTTGTTGTCTTCCGAATTATTTTGATTGTAGTTGGAGTTGTTGTGACCTCTTCCTTTTCCTCTTGAGCCTCCTCTTGAGTTTCTTCCTTTACCTCGACCTGCATATAACATTTGGTTTTGGTTGTCCTTTCCTTTGGGACCACCAAAGCTAAGCTCTTCTGTGACAAGATGAGGGATTAGTTGTTCGATATGCATCTTTCAAGTTAATGGAAGCTATAAAAGGCTTCCATCTTTCATCTTCTCTCAATCCATTGAGAGTATAACACAGAAGATCTTCGTCTTCAACCGTTGTGCCAATAGAAGCTAAAGCATCACTTAGCTCCTTAATCTTCAAAGTATATTCAGCTATGGATTGACTCGAACTTTTCTTGATTGTGTTCAACTCATTCTTGAGTTGGAGTTTCCTAGCTTTGGTATTTGTTGAATACATCCTTTCAAGAGCTTCCCAAGCATCCTTGGCTTTCTCTAGATGTTGAATATGCCCTACCATGGCATTAGTAATGACTTGTGAAATGAGGAACATGAATCTCCTATTCCTCTCTTCCCATTCTTTTGATTGCCTCCTTTGGACTTCGGTTGCCATAGCTTTATTGATTTGAGGTTGAGCATCATTGCCGCTCACAATACCCCATAAACCTTTTCCCATTAGGTAGTTGGTCATTCTAAACTTCCATATGGGATAGTTATCCTTGTCCAACTTCTCTACTTGTTGACCCAAGTCAGCCATTGAAGAGTATCAAAGACTTTGAGAGTTACATCGAATAGTTATAGTCCTTTGCTCTTGCATTTGTGAAGCTCCCTCTTGTTTTGTAGCTCCTCTTTTGCTTTGCTTCAACTCCAGCTCTGTTGATGAAGCTTCAACACCAAGTTCACTCTAATACCAACTGTGGAGAATGAGTTCTCCTATGTGCAGCGGAAATGTGTAGTGAAACCTTCTATGTCCAGCACTTGGACAAACATCAGCACCTTAGATTCAAAAGCTTCAAGTTATTGATCGATAACTAGAGTAGAATTTACTATCTAATTTGCTCATATGTTTTCATTATTGCCATCATTTTGGTAAGACATCAATATAGTCTCATCTTCATTATCCTTATTGATTTCATTTATTTCTTCTATTGTTAAACCTATGTTCTCATGAATCACATCATCTATTGATGGATTATTATCTATTTGTGGTAATTCCTCTTCCTCATCAATAGAATCAGCATGCAGAGAATTATCCTCTTCATCAAAAAGATTAGTATCATTATCACGTATAATGATTCTAATTTCTATTTCAGATGTTGATGTATCAGTATCTGATGTTGAATCATCAAGAGGACTTTCTTCGATCTCTCTAACAATAAACTGTTCAAACAATGACGTACCTCTAGGTTGCACATGAATGACTTGCCACAAGGATGAGCATCTGGGTTTTTTTTTTTAAATGCTTGTTCAATATGCTTAGGAAGAATATACGGTTCTTTAATAGATCACATTACCTTGGAAGAATCAATTGCCCAAAACCCAGATAATTCCTTTCTTAATGTGGAATTACTACCTTTATACTCTCCTAGAAATCAGTCAACCTTCAAAATGACCTATCAAAATATATAACAACAAAAACTCATTATTAGGTGCTTAAAAAAATAACTAACTCTATCAAAAATATATATATAATTTTTTCTACCTGTTTGAATGTACGAAATGAAATTTCATAGATACCAACAATAGTTCCTATGTAACCATGTTCGCTATCTCTAAGGTTCATGTCTTTTGAGCTAGCATGTGATAGTTGCTTGAAAGAAGCAACAATACTAGAATCCTCTGTTTTACGTAAAGAATCAATGGCTTTGATTCTAACCCACATATTAGTGAACATTCGAGCCTGCAAAATAAATTTAATTAGTAAATAGAAACTAACATACATATATGAAAAAAATAAAATATTATTTTAATAAAATTACCTTTCGTTCACAACCTATCATTAACTTTCTTTGCTCATCTGATATTTCTTCATTATTTGCCTTGGCACGTTTCAAACGACTATATAGCCAATCCATGAAAGAAGATATATCTGTAATCTCATTATTATCGAGGTTATGTCTAAATATTTTGTTTATTCGCCTTTTACTTCGGAGATTTTGAAGTTCCTTGTACTCGCTAAGCAATGCCTACATGCATTCGTTATTATATGCTACAAAAGTAGAAACGTCATTTTTTTCTTGAAATGTAAAGAAGAATGGAACCCCCTTACCTGATAATATCTCATCTGTTATTTTTGAAGAACACTCGTTGGTCCATGCATGTGGAGCTTCTTCATGAACTCTTTCAAGGTACTCACTAACGTAATACATGCACTCTTCAAGCATCCAAGCCTTTGCCATGGATCCTTCTGGTTTCGCTCTTTGTCGCACATGACCTTTTAATATTCCCATAAATCGCTCGATAAATCCATCGAGTGTTGACAACACCTGCAATCTCTATTTCATCTACAAGATGGACTAATAAATGAACCTGAATATCAAAAAATGAAGTAGGAAGTTCTTTCTCCATCAAACATAATAGCTCTTTGCATTCACGCTTTTTTTGTAGGATCGAGTTTTTGTCAATCTCTTTGGATGTAATCCACCTATACATCATAAAAACAATTATAAGGAAGTTAATTAAAAAATAAAAGATATCCAATATTCATACATATTAAATATAAAAGTATCATAATTACCTTATAAGTGATCCAAGATGATAGATCACATCTCGTACTCCTTTCGTTGTACATCCATTGATAACCAAAGGTAAGATATGTTTCACAAAGTTATGCCAGTCCTGGGTCTTTAACCTAGATAAGCTCTTATCATCCATAGTAAACATGTTTTGAAAAGATCCTCCATATCCTATAGGAGTCTTAATTAATTGAATTCTATTGTTGATAGTCTATATCTCTTTTGTTGTAAGTACCCAAGGAGCAGGTGCATAAGTCGTTTCTTGTCGATGTCTATTAAAAACTAGCCATAACTTTGGTTTGGATTTTTGATCTTTCAAATCATTCCTTGATGTTGTGGTATCTTTTAGTCCAAGAATATGTTGTCATGGTGAATAACCAATATTTTTGAATATATGCATAGGATCAAGAATGACATACTTTTAACTCTTTCCAATACTCCAAAGAATACCATATTCATATGTTCTCTACGAGTGCCAATTTTCCTTTACCTTTGTTCACATACTCATTATCTGAATCATCACTGAAGATCTCTGATTCTGGATCTATCAGAGGTCCATCTGTCCATTTTTTATACCAATCCATAGGCGTCATAGGTTTTGGACACTGACCTGTTTCAAGCTTTCCATTAAAATGTATCGCTTCTCTTTTAGATCTTAATGGATTATCATCAGGCAAGAATCGTCGATGTGGAAGATAAATATTTTTGTTGAGATTCTTACTATAGATTGATCTCAACCAATCACCACAATATGGACAAGCTTTATAACCCTTAGTAGATATTCTTGCATCATGGAAAATGATAAAAATATAATTAGATTAAATCATAATTATTTACATGCATATTGAATAAAAAAATTACATCAATACCTGAACAAACACCATATCCTAGAAAATCGTGAATAGTCCAAGCCACAATACCACAAACCGTAATATGTCTTTCATTGATGCTTTTCGATACATCAATGACATTAATACCTCTCCATAACTCTTGAAGATCGTCAATGAGAGGAGCAAGATATATATTCATATCTTTAACTTGTCTTTTGCCTGGGATTAAAAGTGAAAGCATTAAATGTTCCTTTTTAATGCTAAGATATGGCGAAAGATTGTAGTTTATGACTACCACTAGCCATGTTGACCATTTACTGGATTTCATGGAGAATGGATTAACCCCATCTAATGCAACTCCTAACTTTAGATTCTGTGGATTTTGTGCAAATTCAGGCCATGTAGAATCAATATGCTGAAAAGCAACACTATCATGAGGAATTTTGATTATTCCATCAGTACTTTTGTGATCATGTCCCCAAGTCAAAAGCTTTGATAATTCGGGGCTTTGAAACATATGTCTAATCCGTAGAGCCAATGGAAAATGTCTCAATACCTTTTTTGGGATTTTACCTTCTTCGCCCTTATATCGAGGAGATTGACATTTGGGACATGTCAAAGAGTCTGCATATTCACCTCTATATAAAATACAATCGTTAGGACATGCATGTATACATTGATAATCTATACCAAGATTGTTGATTATCTTTTTCATTTCATCATGTGAGGTAGGAAGAATATTCTCACTTGGTAAAAACTTTTCAAATAATAACCTGTAAGTTTATCAAAAAAAGATATATTAAAAAAGGTAAATAAATAAATACACACATACACACACACACACACACACATATATATATATATATATATATATATATATATATATATATATATATATATATATATATATATATATATATATATATATATATATATATATATGCATATAATTTTATATATATGTATTCTTATGTGCATCTTCCAAAATATTCGCAAAAAAATTGATTGTTTTGGATGGCAGGATACGATTGTTTGTTTTGGAGGATATGAAGTATGTACCTTCATTGAATGATTTGTCGATTCTATCATATGTTCAGTTTGAAAGTGTGAGAAGCGGGTTTATAATTGCTATTCAAAGAATTTGGCACTGTTTATAGGCCATACGATGGTGACCTAGATGAATCGCATGCACAGAGGTTACTCAAGATGGAGCAACCTGATTATAAGGGACTAGTGCCAGCATGATTCTTGGGGTATGCAGTAAACCTCTTGCATGTCAATGATGAGCATCTGAACTTTAGGATACAAAGTGGAAATCATGGTGGCTTGAGAGGATCACTTTTATACAGCTTGTTCAAAGAACTTCAGGTTTATGACACTGAAGTTTTTTGAACAAGCTGTATAAAAGTGATCCTCTCAAGCCACCATGATTTCCACTTTGTATCCTAAAGTTCAGATGCTCATCATTGATATGCAAGAGGTTTACTGCATACCCTAGGAATCTTGCTGGCACTAGTCCATTATAATCAGATTGCTCTATCTTGAGTAACCTCTGTGCATGCGATTCATCCAGGTCACCATTGTATGGCCTATAAACAGTGCCAAATTCTTTGAATTGCAATTATAAATCTACTTCTCACACTTTCAAACCGAACATATGATAGAATCGACAAATCATTCAATGAAGGTACATACTTCATATCCTCCAAAACAAACAATCGTATCCTGCCATCCAAACAATCAAATTTTTTGCGAATACTTTGAAAGATGCATTAATAGTTTTAAAAGATGCGCCGACAAAAAGTGTCCATTCAATTCAAGTTCTTGTTCTTACCTTATCTAAAGTAAGAATAAAAACTTGCATATATATATATATATATATATATATATATATATATATATATATATATATATATATATATATATATATATATATATATATATATATATATATATATATATATATATATATATATATATATATATATATATATATATGCATATGTATATAAATAGATAGAAAATTGAAAATTATACCTTAATAGTGTCAAAACAGATACATTACTCCATCCAAAACGATTTTGAAGGTTGAGAATAAATAAGCGCGCACTTAGTTGTGACAAACGACTTCCTTCATATACATGCTTTAGACATTCCTCTCGAAGATATTTCTCATTTTTAGAAATATCAATGCTCTCACTGTCATTTTGATACCAATCCTCAATAAAATCTGCCATGCCATCATCTTCATCATTGTCACACAAATCTTGTACTTTATCGTCTTTTGAATATAAATCTTTCAACTTTGCATATTGCACAGGATTAGTTTTGTGTAGCCTCCTCATGGAAGCTTCTGATAAATGAGGTCTTACTGGTAATTGTGAATGTTGTGGAGGAATAGCATCAACATCATACGTTAGAATCTACACATATAAATAAAATTCATTAGTATTCCATAAATGAATAAAAAGTAAACTTTAAATATAAAATTAAGTATATAACTTATTAAATATAGATAGAAAATTTTTATTCTCTCTAGCTAAAAGGTGCTCTTGGAGGTCTACGCCATCCATAATTCACTAATAGTTCATCACCGGCATGTAATGTAGTAATAGCATTGACAATTATGTATCTTGATACATCTCTACTCATGTATGGTGATTCATGACTATTTTCACACTCCTCAAATGTGCAATTAGTACTTGAACTATTACATAACCCTCGACTACTATTTATTAAACCTGCTATATTTCCATGTGTGTAAGGTCTTCCATCAATATATAATCTTTCATTTTCTGCATGTAAGATCCTTCTACTAGTAAGGCATGCTGCGTTCAAGCATATTCCGTAAGCACTCATGCTTTGAACATAACGTGAAAGTCGATGCCAATCTCCCCATCCATATATAAGACCACAAAATGACATAAGAGTGACTTTACTGTTCGGAGGCACATACAAATCCTCTACAATAAAGAGACCACGACCAGCATTAGTAATAGTGGATGGAGCAATCATATAGCAATTACCCCAAAAGTTTAAAACCTCTCCATCTAAAGAAAGTGGTCCTCTATTCCATCCTCCATATCTTCTTCTATCATATGTTTGTACTAAAGAACGATCAAGAGCTGGCAATGGATAATCTTCAGCCGTTTCATTCTCTAAACCAGGAGGTAGAGGATTTCCAGAAACCTCTACTTGTAATTGATGAACAACAAGTCCATGATGTGTACGAGGTATATTAACATTATGAGAAAGATTATCATCATCATCATCATCATCGAGCAAGTATTCATGTATATCAACAGTAATTTGATTTTATATATGGTTTTTAAATAAAATAATGACATTAATATATATAGAAAATAAATACCCAAGCATTATCACGTTGACCAGGTGATGGTGCATGCTCAAAAGTACCATACTCTGCCTCATGTTCAATACATTCCAATCGTGGTCTTCGATACGTGCCATAACAAGAGTTACACCAACATATAATATGCTCTTCATAGTAAAATTCATCATAATTCCTATCGGAGGACACACGTGAAGTTGTTGCATGGGTATGAGGTGGTGGAGTACCCTCTGATTTATCAAAATCTGCACATAATAAGAAACAAAAAAATATATAAGTTATGTATCCATCAAATATATTTAAAATTAAATGTTTGATAGACTTATAGTATAAAGTCATTGCACGATGAGGAGACGATGGTGGAGTTCCATCTGATTGATCAGAATCTACAAATAATGGTATTTGATATTAATAATTTGATTATCTACATACACAAAAAAATCACATATACATATTTGCACATACACACATATTCACATATACACATTTACACATTCACACATATTCACATATACACAACTACACATTATTGTGGGATAAATGCATGTATTTTGTATGAATGAGTGTATATGCATGCATGTGTGTGTACGTATATATGTGGATATGTATATGTGTGTTTATGTTATATGTATGTATATGTGTATATGTATACATATATGTATGCATATATGTTTGCATGTATATGTGTATGTGGGTATGTGTATGTGTATGTGTGTGTATATATGTGTATGTATTCTGATTTTTTTTTCTATTTGAGATTAAATTAACAAGAGATATTGTATGGTGGAAAAAAATAAGAGGCAAGCTAACATAACACCTAAGACATGTCAGTTTTTTCATAGACAGTTACGTCTTCAGGAGTCATTTCCTCAACAGAAGGTACACAAATTAATAGTTTATATTTATAATTTTTATATATTTTAATAATTTTTTACATTTAATTTATGTACTTTTTTTCTTGAATAAACAGGCTGCTGCAAAGAAGAGAGTGGAGTCGGGCCACACATCGCACCTAGGCCAAATGGGCCATAATGGTTTTGTAGCTACATTTGTAAGTATATGTGTTATTGTGAGTATATTTTTTATTTTAGTTAAAATGCAAGCAACTAATCTTTTTTATTTGTTTCAATGCAGCGGAAGGATTATGGCCGATATCCTACAAAACATGAGATCGAATACGCTACACATTTTGGATATCGGTGTTTGAGGGAGTATATGCAAGATCATCCTGATGCCTTTGTGAGTATTTTTAAATTTTATATAATTATTTTATTTTTATTAATGGTTTAGTTGTTTTATTTATTTATGTTTGTTATATGTAATTTAGGAGTATTACGGAGAGACAAATATGGATGAGGTGGAGAGATAGACACAGGAGGGACGATCTTGATCGTCACAGGGTGATCATGACAATGAGGATGAGGAAGATCAGGATGATCATGATATTGCTGATGATGATGATGATCATGATGATGATGATTAGGATTTTAGTTGATTATGACATTGGATTATATGTATTTACATTGATATATATATTTTTTTTTAATCTATATATTTCTCATTTCAGTTATATTTTGAATTGTGTGTATGGTATTAAGTAATGAAGAGTTTTGTTCTATTGATTGTTATTATTGTTTATATTAAGCATGTGTTTTAATACTTTAATTATATAATTCATTCATATGTGTGTACCTAAGTGTATATGTATGTGTGTGCTTATGTATGTATGTGCATGTGTATGTGTGTGTATATGTATGTATGTGCATGTGCATGTGTAAGTGTATATGTGTGTATGAGTATGTGCATGTGCATGTGTATGTGTGTGTATATGTATGTGCATGTATATGTGTAACTCTATGTGTATATGTGTGTATGTGCATGTATATGTGTATATGTAGGTATGTGCATGTGTTTGTGCATCTCTATATGTGTTTTAATACTTTAATTATATAATTCATTCATATGTGTGTACCTAAGTGTATATGTATGTGTGTGTATATGTATGTATCTACATGTGTATGTGTGCGTATATGTATGTATGTGCATGTGCATGTATAAGTGTATATGTGTGTATGAGTATGTGCATGTGCATGTGTATGTGTGTGTATATGTATGTGCATGTATATGTATAACTCTATGTGTATATGTGTGTATGTGCATGTATATGTGTATATGTAGGTATGTGCATGTGTGTGTGCATGTGTATATGTGCTTTAATACTTTAATTATATAATTCATTCATATGTGTGTACCTAAGTGTATATGTATGTGTGTATATGTATGTATGTGCATGTGTATGTGTGTGTATATGTATATGTATGTATGTATGTGCATGTGCATGTGTAAGTGTATATGTGTGTATGAGTATGTGCATATGTGTGTATGAGTATGTGCATGTGCATGTGTACCTACAATTGCTGCAACTACAGTTATTGAAGCTGATGCAAAGGCATCGAAGATGGTGATATTCTTCAGGTTCTTGCTCGTGCTATGGTTCCTATTGCACCTACTATAGAGAAAAATTTTTGGGATGGCAAAGATGCTCAAGCACATGCATTGATAGCCTTCTCTTTCAAACATGCCATTATTCCTCACAGTTGCTCTTGCAAAATAACTAAGGATACTTGGGATACACTTACCACATTGTACCAGGCTAGGAATTAGGCTCTTCTTGCTTACCTCCAAAAAACATTGGAAAGTGAGCATATGAATGAAGGTGACTCTATGGATAGTTTGCTAACAAAGATCAAAGATTTGAAGGAACTGTTAATTTATATTGAAATATTGTCTGGCAGTTCACTTGTGCAGACTATTCTAAATGGTCTTTCGGATTCATACCACAGTTTTGCTTCTACTCTTTGTTTGATGATGAAAGGCAATCCAAATTCCTTAAAATTTGAGGAGTAAGTCTTTTTCTATTGCAGGAAGACCAATCTAGGCAAAACAGGTCTATTATGTGTGTTGCATATCATGCTTTCCTAGCTAGTCAGAAGGGCAAAGGAAAATGGAGTTCTTCTACTAGTAAGCGAAAATCTTCTAATTTTGCATAATGGAAGAAGGAAGACAAAGATGACAAGAAATCAGAAAAGCAGAAATTCTTTTGCAAATACTGTAACAGAAATGATCATGTCATTAAGAGTTGTGCAAAACTAGCTACTAAAGAGGCAAAGAAGAAAGAGGTCGGAATGGTTGTTGCAGAGGCCTCTACAATGAAAACAAAGTCTTCTAAGCTTGTGCAGAATGAAGAATGGGCATTTACTCCTATTTGCAATTTTGACCCATCTTCTCATGAGCACTATATGTATGCAATAGACTCAGATGTTGTCCTTATAGGAAATACTCTCAAATGCATCAACAACTCTCTTAACCTGTTATGGGAGTTGGTAAGATCATTTTGAATATTGTTGGTGGTAGTTCTTTTACAATGTCAGATGCTTTATATGTGTCAGGGATCAATAAAAATCTGTTATCAGTTTTTGCATTAGCCAAGATTGGCTTAGTTGTGAAATTTGTTGATGACAGATGTACAGTTGATAATCTGTCAAATGGTGATGTGATCATTGCTTCTGGCATTTTATTTCGTGGGTTGTATAAGCTCATAGACAATGAAAAATCTATGAATGATTTAGGATATGCAATACATGGTTCTCAGGCTACGTCAGATGCAAAGCTTTGGCTTGCAAGCTTTGGTCATCTAAATTTTGCTAATTTGCTATGCTTGAAGAAATATGAAATGGTGTCCTCTTTGCCCAAACTTGAGGCACCTAGAAAACATTTTTGTGAAGGTTTTATTTTGGGCAAAATGCATTGTTCCTTGTTCCCAAAAGATGGCTCAATTCGAGCTACTTAGAAATTGAAGCTTGTTCATAGTAATGTTTGTGGTCCTATTTAGACACTCTCTTTTGGAAACCATCTTTTCTTCGTGAGTTTCATTGATGATTTTACCAGGCATGCATGGGTATATCCATTGAAAGCAAAGTCCGAAGTGTTTATGTGTGTCAAACAATTTTTGGTTTTGGCCAAAAATTTGTCAGCATGTAAAATGGGCACCCTCTATTATAATCGAGGGGGGAATATATGTCTTCTGATTTCGATGCATTTTTGGATGAATGTGAGCTAAAACATTAGTGTATAGTGCCATTACACCTCAATAAATGGAATTGCTGAATGGAAGAACAGATCACTCATGGAGATGTTGAGGTATATGGTCAAGAGTCAGGCTTTACCACATAGTTTCTAGTTTGAGGATGTTATGTGTGCAGCATATGTACTTAACAAGTGTCCCACTAAAGCGCTACACTACATATGAGGCTTCGCATGGTTGTAATTCATCTATTGCTCATTCGCATGTTTTTGGTTGTCTGGCATATGCATTAGTGCCTAAACAACATTGCATAAAATTGGATTATGAAGAAGTGAAATGTATTTTTGTTGGGTAAAGTTATGAAACTAATGGCTATCGACTGTATTATCCATACACTAAAGGCATTTTGGTTATGGAAGATGCTATACTTTCATGTACTAAGGAGACATTTGTTAGCTCCAAAGATATGTGTGACACTTTGTTGCCTTTTTTACAAGTGGACAATATAGTGCTGATCCTAATGAGGCAACTTCTCAGCCTTTATAAGTTTCATGTGATGATGCAGATCATTCCATTTCTTATGCAGATTTACATGATGCACTTGTTGATGAGAGAGCTAATATTGAGGGGGTAAAAACTATGCCAAAATGGTTGGCGCAGACTTTGTGTGATAGCAAATAAGATGCATCTCTGTAATATCATACTTGTTCAGGCTCTCACAGTGCCTCATTTGCATCAGATTGTTATGCTATGCAGCATCAGGTCTTTGTGATGAGAATGAGCTTTTTTCCTTTGATGAAGCACAAAATTGAGAAAATTGGATGGCTGCTATGCAATCTCAATATAATGCTATAATGAAGAATGGTACCTGATCTTTATGTGACTTGCCTCCTCGCAAGAAGGCCATTGGAACTAAGTGGGTATACAAGTTGAAGTGTACGCCTGATGGCACAATTGATAGGTATAAGGCTAGGCTTGTTGTAAAGGGTTATGCATAGGAAAGAGGCACTGATTTTGATGAGACCTTTGCACCTACATGTTGAATGACTACTATTCATAGCATCTGTGCACTTGAAGCTCATCATGGTTGGAATGTACATCATTTGGACATTGAAACTACATTTCTGAATGGTGATTTGCATGAAGAAGTGTATGTTTTTCAGCCCCATGGCTTTGTGTAGAAAAGGCATGAAAACGAGGTGTGCAGGTTGAAAAAGGCTTTATATGGTTTGAAATAAGCACCTCATGCTTGGTATGAAAAGATACATGCCTATCTGATTGCACATGGTTTTGAGAATAGTACAACTGAGAGCACCTTATATGTTAAGTGTGCTAATAATGTGCTTATGATCATTGTCATCTATGTTGATGACATGCTACTCACTAGTCCTATTGAGAACCATATTGCTAATTTTAAGGCTGATTTGCATGCCTCATTTGAGATGTCAAATTTGGGGCATTTGCATCATTATTTGGGCATTCGTTTATGCAAGTTGATGGCAAAATAGATTTGTGTCAAACAAAATATATTGACAGATTATTGCAACATTTTGGCCTTGAGGACAATAAACCTATTGCCACTCCCATGGAGACAGGTTTACAGTTGAGTCTTCATGATGTTGATGGTGCATTTGATGTTGTTCTCTATCTGCAGGCTCTTGGATGCTTGATTTGTTTGTCACAGCATTAGTCAGCCAAATATTCAGTTTTCTATCTCACAGATGAGCAAGTTTATGCATTACCCAAGTTTCAAGCATTGGCAAGCGATTAAGTGCATCTTTCGCTACTTGAGTGGTACCTGGATACTTGGATTGTTTTATCCCAAGGGGGAATCACTACCGCCAGATTTGCATGCATTTTTTGACAATGAATGGGCTAGTTGCTATGACACTCATGTGTCCACCAGTGGTTTCTGCTTCATGCTTTGTAGCTCATGTATATCTTGGTTGAGCAAGAAGCAGCCCACTATGGCCACTTCCAATTGTGAGGCTGAGTATAGGGCAAATTTCATAGCGACTATTAAGTGTGTGTGGCTTAGATGCCTTATGGCTGATTTGGGTACTGGTAAGTCTTTTGCCACCACCGTCTTTACTGATAGTCAGAGTGCATTGGCAGTTGTGAGGAACCATGTGTTCCATGCTCCCACTAAGCACATTGAGGTGCACTATCGTTATGTTAGGGAGAGGTTATCTACCAGAGAGATCAACTTGGCATATGTGCCCACACAGGAGAACATTGCAGACCTTTTCACAAAGGCTCTGCCTAGGGAGAAGTTTGAAGCTTTCTGCAAAGCTTTGGGCTTAATTCCTTTTGTGGATTGATTCCACATAGCTTGGCACTTCCTTATACATGAGTGCTTGCTCCTTGTTCACTGCATCACTCCTAGGGGGAATTTCTTGATATATTTAGGTAGTGATGTGTGTGAACACACTAGGACTGGCGGGACAGTTTTTTCCCTCTTTAGGAGGTTTTCTTCCTCGGCTTGTATATATGCCTATAACCCTAACAGGTCACTTATCTTTGTACATTCTAGTGGTAATACATTGAGTATTGTGTGTTGTGCTCCAAGCTTCTTTTAGGTAAGCAGAGATGTGATTTGGATTGCCTTTCATTATCAAACAAAGAGTAGAATCAAAACTCTGATATGAATTGAGAAGACCATTCAGAATAGTCTACACAAGTGAACTATTAGGCAAGGCTTTATGAGCAAAAGACAATTGTTCTTTCAAATCTTTGATCTCTATTCAAAAAATATCCATGGAATCACCTTCATTCATGTGCTCACTCTCCAACTATTTTTGGAGCTAAGCAACATGAGCCTCATTCCTTGCCTCGTATAAACTGGTAAGTATATATCAAGCATCCTTAGTTGTTCTGCAAGAGCGAATGTGAGGAATAATGGCACGTTTGACAGACAAGGATATCAATGCATGTGCCTAAGCATCTCTGCCATCCCAACAAATTTGCTCTGCAATAGGTGCAACAAGAACCACAACACGAATAGAAACATGAAGAATATCATCATCTTCAATGTCATCTGCATCACCTTCAACAACTCTGTTTGCAGATGTAATAAGATGTTTTTCAACACCTTGTACAATATTCCATAGTCCTTTGGCAACCAATACATGATGCATCATATAAGCCCATAATGGGTAATTGGTACCATCCAACTTATCCTCAACAGCCAACATACAGAATACATCACTTCTTTCAGCCATGGCCACTGACTAAAATACCCTGGTGTAGAAAAATGATTGTATCTCAAAAAGTTGAACAGAACTACCCTGTTGAGTTCTGCTAAACATGTAGCAAACTTCGAAATGCTTATACTAACACCAAAAATTGTATATATCTTTGGCACAAAAGGACAAAATTGCCTACATGAGCACTACCATAGTGTGTTCAAAGGCCAAAACAAGCTCAGATCGCAATTTCAGCATCACACAGCAAAATTGTTTCGATCTCCTAATCACCCTAAGTATGCTCACCAAATTTCATGCGAGTTTGATACTGTGAGTGGAGGGGTGTCGACGATGCCCTAGATGAAGCAGCAGCTTGCTCTTATACCAATTGTTGGGGTTCGGGGTCTGCAAAAGCACCCAAATAGCACAAGGAAGAAGAAGTGGGGCACAACACACAATATTGAATGTATTACCACTAGAATGTACAAAGATAAGTATCCCATTAGGGTAATATGCATATATACAAGCCGTGGGGAAGAAACCTCCTAAAGAGTGAAAAAAAGTGCCCTGACGGTCCTCGAGTGTTCACACACATCACTTCCTAAATATATCAACATCTCCTACTTCAAAAATAAAGAGTCTACCATCTTTCTCACCTCTCACTATCTTCTTGAAGCCTTTACATGGATCTTCACAAAAGCTCCATGTTGGGTGAACCTAACTTGCAAGCCTTTGTTAACTATTTGGCCTACATTTATTAGGTTCTTTGTAATACTGGGAACATAGAGGACCTTTTTCATAACATTTCTCCTACCATTAGAAGATTTGACATTACCAATCTTCTCTACACTATGCTTTGTGTCATCTCCTCTTTGAACTTCCTGTCTATGCTTTGGACTTTCCAAATCAGATAAGAGATATGTTGCTTGCAACATGACTTGAACATATTGAATCTATGTATAATAAATGATCATCTTCTTTACCTTCCTTCTATTGTTATTGTTGAAGTTATGTCCACCTCTGCCTCTATTGCTACCATATCCACCTCTTTCACTTTCTTTCTAGGTCTTCCCATTGAACCACCAATTCTCAGTGGTGTGGACTGTCTTATCATCGATGGCACGGGGTTGAACATTGTGGACTTTAATTTTGTCATGCTTTGGTCCTTTCTTCTTCCCGTTCCACTTGCTCTTGCCTACAAAGTCGGCTTGGGAAGTTTTCTATTCATCATCTGATCCAAACTATGGATCACAATATCTCAATCTGTCACATCGAAACTATGGATCAAAATATCAATCTATCATGTATAATAATCCTAACTATGGATCAAAATCTCTCCAATACAAAGTAAATCCCAATCAACTCTCTAAAACTAAGTCCATCATGCCAAGTGAAGATGTGCTAAGAAAGTATAGCAACTAGTGGAACTACCACTACCTTCTCAATAATAGCATATAAGATGTTCCAAGTGGATGAAACTTGCTTTATCTCTGAACACCATCTGATCATTACTATGATTAAATCATTTCTAACTAGGAATGAGGTGTCTCTGGTAAACTATAATTATAATTTAGCACTCCCAGAAATAATTAGGACCATAATGTAAGTGAACCAAATACATTGAAAATGGTAAGTAGATGTCTGCACACTCATAGCCCACTAGGCTAAGCATCTAGCTCGCCTCATACACACTATGTATGAACCATGGCCTATCCTCAGGCATATCAAATAAAGTAGTATGTACTCTATGAATTTCTTCTTAATGCAATTGTCTATTCATAATTCTTATGTGCAAACCTTGCCTTTCCACTTCTAGGCAACTAGCTTGTGGACTTTCCTTGTTTGCGATCACATACAGAGTGATTGTCTCAACAGCCCCTCTGTTGTCTAATAAAAAGAAGATCATACGAATGGAATCCAAATCATATCAAAAATACCATCTCAAAGACTTCTCTCCCATACCATCTATCCTACACCTAGGTAGAATACAAAGTTTGATGTCCCATACCGCCAAACTTTATACCCCACATAGATGTGTGTATGAGATTAAAGTTAAACACTTCTCTCAAAAAGACAAGAATAGATCTGTGAGTACTCACAACCATAAATAATAATAATGAAATCATGGTGTTCCTGAAGTGTTTCCTTCCCTCTATGGAAAGAATAGAGTCATTCCTATTACTCTTTCACTCATAACTATCTCTAACATCAACTCATTTTGAGTTGAGAAATGAGAAATTATATGATAAATCAACTCAACTAGAGTTGTGAAGGATGCAGCTTGCATCAAATATCAACTCATGTGACTTGAATAGTATTAACTCACAAGAAATTTTAATTTATACAACTTGTATCAATCCCAAATTATATGAAATGAGAACAACTATTAAAGTTCTCTTGTTCCATGCTCTCATGGCACTATATCGATTTTGGAAAATTTTGACAGAGTCTCCTCTAGCCCATGGTGATCACAACATATCAAAAAAGTATCATAAAAACCTATGGAAAATCTTTTCCTTTCAACAACATCTCCTACATAAACAATTTGCAATAGCAGTAGATTAAAGCTTAATTTTAACTAACTTTTACTCATGAAAAATCTATGAAATTTTTTAGACTTATGTAATTTTCTCTCAAACTTTCATTAGCCTCAAAAAACACTTGATTTGGAAATTTCCTCAGAGTTTTATCACCATTTCATTGGAATGGTCGAACACTTGACAACCAACTCTAGAAATGTAAAAGGTCATCTTCCTAAAGCTCTTAAATTGATCAAATAGACTCCAAATTTCATTTTCTTTGTGCCCAAATCTAGGTGAACTTATCTAGTTTGGTTTCACAAAAGTTCGATTTAAAATTCAATCAAATACTCATTCAAACATATCATTCTATCTCTACTACACATGTGCTTACATGAGCCTAGAAACAATGATGCTGCACTTTAAGAATATCTTTTAACTATGAAGCTAAATTCCAAAATCTTTTAAGTTTGGGTATACCCTAGGATCTATACTAGAGTAGCTTTCAACAAAAAGTTTTGAAATTGGAGCTTCCAATATGATACAACCAATAATTCATGAAACACATGTACCACTCTTTCGAAAATCCTCGCCAGAGATTATTTTGAGAAGAATAGATCATTTGGCCTACCAATTGATATCCAATTTCTTCCAAAATTTGAATAGCATATAGCTACCTTTACCTAATTTTATTGATATGAATTTCATAGTATTTGGGTATTTTTGGCTTTCACAATGACCCAAATAATAAGCCTCTATACCTGTAATATTTTAAAATTTTGTAGAGGCCAACTTTTACTCTTTTCTTTATATCTCCTAAATGGTGAACCATTTCATTTTGAAACTTTGTAACCATCATCTAGAAGTGGTTAGCTAATCTTAGAAAGAAAAATCATCAAAATTTAGTAAATGAGATAAGAGAACCAATCATCTCTAAGTGACATGGTCTCTGGTCATTTCACAAATCGTAGAGGCTTCACTTTGAAGTGCAGAGATTTGTTGACCTATCAAATGATCTCTAAAAACAATGAAAATTTATATGCACAATATGCCTCTATTAAGCTTTTATTTCCAATAAAAACCATTCAATTTGGATCTACCAAGGAAGGGAAATGCCTTTTGTAATAGGCATATGTCATTTGTTTCAAGCCTCTACCTCTATTAGTAGCACTTCTAGTGCAAAGGTCATTTGACCTTTGAAAAAATATCCAAATTAATTGAAAATTGATCAAATTAAAGAAAAACTTGTGTGCTACTTGCCCTTTAAATTTCAATAAATTTGAGCATTCCCGCAAAGAGTAACAACCAATTCTCTATGAGGCTGCTACCTCACTAACAATTTGCTCAATTATTTCTTTGAATCTACAAAATGATGAGAGATGTTAATCCTTATGATTAGACATACTCATTCATTCTTTTGGATGGATTATGATATTAAGACATATCCATTCATATAATGATCATCTAGATCAATCCAAACCAATTAACCATCCAAATTGTCTCGTAGAAAATAGATTCTTTACAATATCCACTTTTTAATGGAAGTGAATATTTATGGATGACATTCTAGTTATTGTGCTTTTTGCACATACATTAGCCTCATCACAAACAATTACATACAAGCATTTAATACTTGTACCGATGATCATAACCATAGCACTCTTGTATTGACTAGGGATAAAATTCTATATCAAGTATACAACTCCCATGAAGAACAATTCATGTGCTCATGAGTTACTAGATGAGAACATATCTTAATTTTTCTTGAGGGATCTATCTTTGTCATTTAATTCATAATTGAAAAATTAGCCTATGCATGGTACTAGTATCACATACCTCATGCTCACCCTAACTCATCGTGGTGATACATAAAAATGATCTTCTATAAACAGAACATGCATCATGCACTTCACCTTTCTAGAAATCATATCATCTATGTATGCATGCATCCACTCATGCATCTTCTTCTCTAATTCAATCAATTTATATGTTTTTCAGTATGCACACATAAGAATTCCTCTCTCTCACAACACAACATCACTCTAGTTCTCACATGCCATATAACGCCATATGGCTACAAAAATTTTGGCACTGCCCAAGAAAATGAAGCCTGAAAAAAAAACAATCATGATACGATGATAGGCATCAATCTAGTGGTTGTAAAACCACTTTTTTTACTCCAGAAACGTACAGATAAAAAACTTTTCCAATATGTGTTGTTGGGCACTACTTGCCCTCATAACAAGGTCTTTTCTCGCTCCAATACCTACACAAAGATCTTGAAACACACAACAATAACTTGCACATGCTTTTATGAATCAACATAAGTTAGTGTAACTTCATGTGCATAAATGAATTCATATCAAACTAACTTTCATGCACATTCCCATGTTACTTTCATAAATTTGGAAGAAAATACAATGTAAATTATAAACTTTGATGCAAAAAGTATTCAAATGAATATATTTGAGAGCAAAATATGATGTGAATATATGAAAATCAATTCATTCCTATCCAAAATGGTTTAAAATGTGATTAGGAACTCCTAATTATCATAATTGAATACTCAAGTAATTCAAAAAGAGTTTCTCGTCAGTCAACAGCCATCAAAAAGCTTGTGCAGAGATGGGTTGCAATGGGAAAAGTATGGCATCTATCTCAAAGAAAGGGGTTGAAGTCTAGAATCCACATCAATTTGAGTTTCTTGATTTGGATATCTTGTGAGGAAGTTATGGCAAAAACAATGGAGTTGGGTGAGTGGGCAGCATAACTCTTTGAAGAAGTATATAGAGAATAAAATACTCTCTATCGGTGGTTTTTTAATTATTCAATTATAGGTTCCAACCACTGATCTGAAAGCATGTGGAGTCTACTTTCTATACCAAGTGAAATCATCCAATTTGGACATCATATGAGAGAGTTATGTCCATTTTAGTAAAGGTAGGTATGCTAACCTTACTCTTTCTCTTACTTTCTATCTTTCTTTTTCTCTTTCTTTACTCTTCTCTCTCTTTCTAATCTTTTCCTTCTCTCTCTAATTTTCATTTTCATCTTCTCTCTTCCTCTTTTTTCGTCCATTTTCTTGCTCTTTAATATTCTTTTATCTCTTTCTCTCTACCTCTATTTTTCTATCTCTTTCTCTCTATCTCTCTTTTTTAATTCATCTCTCTCTCTCTCACTATCTCTCTTTGCTTCTCTCTTTCTATCTCTCTCTTTTCTCCTTCTTCTCTTTCTCTTTCTCCTTCTCTTTCTTTCTTTCTCTTTCTCTCTTTCCTTCTTTCCTTTCTTTGTACCTAAGAACCAACTTAGGGACTTGTGGAGAAAGAGACTATACCTCAATCCCCCTCAAGTGCATATAGTGGGGATTCATGCTTTAATTATCAATCCGATGAGTATCAAAACCTAACCGAGTGTATGAGGACATGCATTCAAATGATGGTCAATGCAAAAGAGTTACTCAAAGAGTGCAAACAAGGCAAAGACTTATCCAAACAAGCTCCAACTGAGAGTCATGGTGTCACGATACTTGGTGCAACAGCCAACAGTAAATCGAGCTTTTATCTCAGCTCCGAACTCCAAATATAGCGAATAGGATATGCATTTCGAAGCTCTCGAGAAGACGCATCCAATGGCGGTATTTTCACTCGATTCTGATGCTTCTACTTCAAGTTATGAGCAAAATACTGAATCACGGGAATGACCTTCCTACACTTCAGCACTTCCTACACTTCGCACACACCTTAACAACAGCAAACAAACACTTTCATGGATAGACAACACTTTTTAACACTCTTTCCAAGCAATACACATGCACACAAGCTCACAAAGAAAATGCTACAGAGAAGAGAAGACACAAATTCAAAATTCTGTGCTCTTGATTCTCACAATGGCAAAAAGTCTTTACAAAGAGTCACCAATTGACTTGTATACTTGTGCCCTAAAAATGGTCCTTTCATACAAGAGACTAGCACTTTATTCACTAAGGGACTCCTCTAGAGGACTCCTCTAGTGCATTTACAACGGAAATTATGTTACAAGAATGGTTATATTACAAGGATTTGGTTGTCCAGATCGGAAAAATTTTGGGGCCCGCCTTTTTCTCTGCTTTGTGTTCTCTTTGCTCTGCAACACTCTCCCCCTCTTTGTCTTTGACGTCCCTTGACAGTCTTTGCTTCTATCTGCTGTTTGTCTAAGGCTCTGTCATGTGTTGGGTTGGCTGTGTTAAGTCGGGTTGCCACGCACGCCACCAGTGGCTAAGAATATGATATTCTTAGTTACTCTCTTCGACTTTTCAGCCTCTACCCCTTTCTAACTTTTGCTCTTCTGATTTGTCCTGGTTGCACACATCTGACCCTGTTGTATTGCTTTGAGCCTGTTTACTTTCTTTTAATCGCACGCTATCAGCGGAAGGATTACTACCTGCCAAATATCTTCTTGCACTTCTTCAATTATGCTTTCCTGGCCCTGATCCCTCCTTCCACTTACGTGCTTTTCCCTATTGCGTGCCCTTGCGGGGCTCTGTGCAGAGATGAGTGTTGCACCCCTGTGGGGCTTCCTGCAAAGATATATCTTCAAATAGTAACTTTTTAATGAAGCTTCTTTCTTTTTCTTCTTCTTTTTTTCTTTTTGCTTGATTCTCCCCATTAGGGCGAAAAAACGGCCGAAAAGGGGCTGTTTGCTAATGAGAGATTAAGGAAATTGACAAATAGAGTCTTTCCACGTGTTCAATGGTGCACATTGAATCCTGGGGCATATCCAAAAATTCTTAATGCACCTGTTCTTTCAAGTAGAAAAACTCTGTATGCATTAAAGGGTATTGAAGTAAAACCCATGTATCTTGAAAGAGTCCTCAAGGAGAATAGTGAAAAATCTGCCTCTTCACTATACTGCTTATGAATAACACAAAATAATTTTGGATTCAGTTTTGGAAGATAGTGGATCACTGAATGAATATCCATCTTTGTCTTTCCTTTCTTCTCTATGGTTTTCCTTGTTCCCTTCCCCCTCCCAATGTATTTGTCTTCATCCAATATAGATATCTGTGGAAAAAATTGAAAATCTAGGTTAGAAAAAGTAAAAGGTCTTTTAAAGTCATAGAAATAACTGGAAACAGAAGAAGAAACAAAGCATGAGATACGACCGATCCAAGCGATTAGGGTCATCAGAGAATATCCGATGGGCATAATCGCTTGCATGAGTCATGTTTGATTTATCATCCT
The DNA here is from genome assembly GCA_020310875.1 of Ceratopteris richardii. Classification (NCBI taxonomy): domain Eukaryota; kingdom Viridiplantae; phylum Streptophyta; class Polypodiopsida; order Polypodiales; family Pteridaceae; genus Ceratopteris; species Ceratopteris richardii. Next base: position 46,589 of record MU261523.1, read on the forward strand.
TAACTTTATAGAAACATATAATTAATGTTGAAAATAATATTTATAAACACATTTAGTTGTTCTATATGGAGCATTCATTCATATAGCTATAAATATGATACTTGATTGGACACAACCAATTCAAGTGACTAGGCCCATCAAGGAAAAGCTTGGATGGTCCTAATCGCTTGAATTGGTTGTCTCCAAAGGAGGTCATCTTGAAGCTTAGATTGCATGTGAACTTTTGTATCTTATTATTGGTTAAGAATTTGGAGAAGATAATGCTACCATTGCATCCGGAATGTGTCAAAACCCTAAGATTGACTATCTATTTGCATGATTTCGATACCCAGAGGTCTTGATAAGCCTTTTTGTATTGATTTCCAAACACGACCGATGCAAGCGATTAGGCCCATCCAACATTTCCAGATGAGCCTAATCGCTTGCATTGGTCATGTCCTAGATTCATGCACAAATAGGCTCATCAAGACCTTTCCATATCAGAATTTGCATGATTTCGATACCCAGAGGTCTTGATAAGCCTTTTTGTATTGATTTCCAGACACGACCGATGCAAGCGATTAGGCCCATCCAACATTTCCAGATGAGCTTAATCGCTTGCATTGGTCATGTCCTAGATTCATGCACAAATAGGCTCATCAAGACCTTTCCATATCAGAATCATACAAATAGACAGTCAATCTTAGGGTTTTGGCATGTTCCTCCGGATGCAATGGTAGCATTAGGTTCTTGATTCCGAGCCAATAGTAAGATAGGGAAGTTCATGACCGATGCAAGCGAAATAAGCTAGTCAAAGGTAGGTCAAACGCGTGTAATCGCTTGTATCAGTCGTATCGGGTATGTAGCAAAAGTATGCATGGGTGATGAAGAGAGAAATTCTATGAAGGTTGAAAATGTGAAATGGTGAACGGGACCCGTATTTATAGTCGAGAAGGATCGGGTAACGGTCACATGACGTGGACCAATAAGTGAGTGCCACGTGGCAAAAGACGTTGGGAATCACAACGGCTAGATGATGTGGCCCACTCAAATGATGCCACGTGGCATTGTAACGTTGGGATTCGCAACGGCTAGATGACATGGACCAATCACACTGCCACGTGTCACCCACAGTCAAATCATCCCAGAGACCTATTTAAGCTCTTCTATTCACTTTTTTCATTTTTTGTGAAACTCCTTGCTACCATCAACTTGCCGTTGTCTTCGTGTTTTTACATGCTTTTCAAAACTTTCCATAGACCACATTTTGTGTGAGGGTTTAGGGTCATCATGATCAATTATTTTACAACACGACCGATACAAGCGATTAAGGACATTCGAGGATTTCCCGATGACCCTAATCGCTTGTATCAGTCATGTTTCTTGAGTGCTTTGTGAAAGCTTTTTTAATTAGTTTTTCTGCGTTTAAAATTTGTTCCAAGCTTTTAAACTCTTTTTTGTGCAAGTTGGCTTATTTCGCTTGCATCGGAATTTCCCTATCTTACTATTGGCTCAGAATTTCAAGAAACTAATGATATCCAAAACGTGCCAAAACCCTAAGATTGACTGTCTATTTGCATGATTCTGATATTGAGAGGTCTTGATGAGCCTATTTGTGCATGAATGTAGGACACGACCAATGCAAGCGATTAGGCTCATCTGAAAATGTTGGATGGGCCTAATCGCTTGCATCGGTCGTGTCTGGAAATCAATACAAAAAGGCTTATCAAGACCTCCGGGTATCAAAATCATGCAAATAGACAGTCAATCTTAGGGTTTTGGCACGTTTCGGACGCAATGGTTGCATTATTTTCTTAAAATTTTTAACCAATAATAAGATACAAAAGTTCACATGCAATCTAAGCTTCAAGATGACCTCCTTTGGACATGACCAATTCAAGCAATTAGGACCAATGCAAGCGATTAGACCCATCCGATATTCTTTGATGACCCTAATCGCTTGGATTGGTCGTGTCTCATGCTTTGTTTCTGCTTGTGTTTCGAGTTATTTCTATTAAATATATTTCTTTTCAAAGCTTATTACTCATGAAATGTACATAGATACACATATTTATTGCCCAAAGGGGTACAAGACATTGCAAATATGAAGGATGTAATCTTTTTTTGTGTAATTGATCCATGTCCTAATATTAATCCTTACTGATCCATGATTTGTTTTTCTCTAGTAAAAGTCCTATTTATCTGATGATAATAATCTTTTTTTTGTAGGTTATGGCTAGGACAAAGAAGATAGCAAGGAATTCTCTCCAATCACGACATGGAAACTCCAAAGTGTAAGCCTCGCCATACGTTTTGTTGTGTTCTATTTTAAAGCCTTGCCATCCATTCTAAATTTAAGTTTACCTTGCAGTGCTGCTAAGCTCCTCAAAATGCATATTGATCAAAACATTCTAGGAATTCCTTCATTGAAAGAAGAAAAAAGGTTTGGATAAATTCAAATACATGTGCCATTACAGATATACAACACCTCGTGTGACTGGAGAGTGATTGCAAATGCAGTAAGGTTCTTGGAAAGCAGGTTTTACAACCCTGAGTTGAACTTGTCAGACTATCCATATGCTTGGGTCATCTTGATCAAGGAGAGAGCAATAAATGCCATTATGGAACATGCAATATGCCCTTATATTTTTGGAATGTAAGATTGTAATCTAATGTGTAACCAACATATGTTGGAAGATTTATTGATGTACAAATTGTATGTAATTATGCCAGTCTTCATCTGGAAGATGGTCATTGTAACTATATTTATATGCCTTGAGTAATGTAATGTTGAATTGATCCTCTTGAGAACTAAGTAAAAGTGACTTCATTGCATGGTTCCAGAAACATTGAATTGTTTCTATCATCAAAATGTCTATTTTGGGTGCTTTTTGCTTTATTCATGTTGAAAGGTTAAATGTGAAGAGGATAGAGAAGTTTTTATGACACGACCGATGCAAGCGATATGGGTAATCGGAGAATTTTGGATGGCTCATATCGCTTGTATCGGTCATGTCATCCAATCTTTTCCATTTTTTCATACCATCCATTTTGTCATACCATCCATTTTGTCATACCATCCATTTTGTCATATGCAAGTTCCTGTATAATCATTGCACCATTGAAACCTCATCAAAATGTTGAAATATAAAAAAATGCCAATATGAATATAGTCCATAAAAAGCCATAATTGAAGTGATGTAATGAGTCACATTCTTACTTACAATCCTGCAAAAGCAAAATCAATGGAAGTATGGAAAAAGGTTCTAAAAGGGGAGATATATTATGTAAGAATTTCTTGGTTTATATTCTTGAATCACCTAGAATTTACTCATGCAAGTTCCTTTATAATCATTGCACAATAGAAACCTCATTAGAATCTTGAAATTAAACAAAAAAATGCCAATATGAATGTAGTCCATAAAAAGACATAATTGAAGTGATGTAATCAGTCACATTCTTAGTCACCATCCTACAGAAAAGTTAAATGTGAAGAGGATAGAGAAGTTTTTATGACACGACCGATGCAAGCGATATGGGCAATCAGATAATTTCAGATGGTCCATATCGCTTGTATCGGTCGTGTCATCCAATCTTTTCCATTTTGTCATACCATCCATTTTGTCATATGCAAGTTCCTGTATAATCATTGCACCATTGAAACCTCCTCACAATCTTGAAAATAAACAAAAAAATGCCAAGATGAATATAGTCCATAAAAAGACATAATTGAAGTGATGTAATCAGTCACATTCTTATTCCTACAGGTGGTCTGACTGGGGCAGGAATTCAATGTCTTAGGTCAACACGTGGTTGAGATCGGTAATTAGGGTTATTTGCAGGCCTTGCAAACTGCACATGTGGTCTAACCGGAATTTGTGTTTGTTGGGTTTGCCCTGATTGTTGATATGAATCATTTTGAGAGGTTCCAAGCGGGTTTCGTGAAGTAGTGGCTTGGTCCCTAGGGGGAAACACAGGAATATTCTGATATTTCAATTCGGCTTTTTCGGACTCCGTTAGAGGCCAATATCTTCTCTGATTCTTATACAAATAGGTGATGATTGTGGAAAAGTCAGGATCTTGTAACTCATAGATGGTGACTGGATTGGGGGCTGCTTCCCATATCGAAGAGTGAGCTCTAAGGAGATACTCCATTCCATTGATCAAGTATACATCCATTAAGGAGTCATCTTGGGGAATCAAGTCTCCTCTCCAAACCCTGGCCATATCCTCTGAAGCCATAGGAATTTCTTCCTCGGATTCACTAGAGGTTTCAAAATAATGTGTATGGCTGCTTGGCTCGGCTACACTTCCTACAGAAGAAATTACACTGCTTCGGCTTCCTAGGGTTCTTCCAGATCTCAGGTTCATCCACTTAAAAACTCGGATTCAGCCCTTGCTAACCTCTAGCTTCTAGATTTCTTCACTATGGGTCAGGAATCTAGAAACATTTGGCTAGGAATCGACTGAAAATGACATTTTCAAGTCACGATACTTGACTCCAAAGTTACACGATACACGACCTTTGGCCAAAAACGATACACGATACTTCGATAAGCACGATACTTGGGCAACCACGATACACGATCTCTGACAAGTATCGCGAGCGGTGAATGCACGATACATGATACTTGAGCAAGGACCACGATACATGATATGTGGATTCTCACGATACGCGATACCTGAGTGAAAACGATACTTGATACATGATACTTAATAAGTATCGCGATTGGCACCAAACGATACTCGATACCTCAGCAATCGCGATACACGATATTTGAGTATGCGATACTCGATCTCTGGACAGAAACGATACACGATACATGATACTTGGGGAAGTATCGCGATCAATGACAAACGATACACGATACCTAAGCAATCATGATACATGATACTTTTGAAGTATCGTGATCTTCCAAACACGATACATGATACTTGTGTAACCGTGATACGCGATACACGATACTTGTACAAGTATCGCGATCAATAGTCCACGATACACGATATCTAAAGAGATACGATACTTGATACACGATACTTGATAAGTATCGCGATCAGACAATCCACGATACACGATCTTTGGGAAATATTGCGATACTCAACCACAGGAGATCACGATACTTGTCAGGTATCGCGATACTCGACCGCGGGAGAACACGATACGTGACCCTTTTTCAAATTTTTTGCTAGATTTTTTTGCTTTTGGTTCAAGACAGTAGTTTTCCTGGTTTTTCTACCCTCTCCTCACCCTCTGTATCACTCAAAGCACACTTGCTACCCTCTGTAATACCCACATGATACCTAGTGCAGATCGTTTTCCTCTCGAAACTTGATTTAAAAGGTAAGTAAGCACCACAAAACAATAATGTGCTCACCTTGGAAACTTTTTCAACTGTTTTATCACTCCCCCTTGCTCTACGCTACTCCTAATCGCCTTGCTCACTGAAAACAATACTGGATGAACGCTGCTCACGATACTTGCAAAAGACAAGTAACTTACAAAAGAACACTTTTTGGGTTTTTATACTTGGAATTTTCCTATTTCACTAAAAAAAACTCACTGAGCAAAGACTAAAAACTACTCTAATGACTTCACCTACTCCCTCACTTCTCCTACTCTACTCATTCCACTCACTTCCCTAGGCTAACAACTCACTACACACACTTCAAGAGTGAGAAGTAGTAAGTGCGGATGAAAATGACTTACCAAAGAAGAGAAAATCACTACTCCTCCTCTTGCTTCAATGCAAAAAGCTACTTACCATCACACGAATGCCTCGGTTTGATTCGACGCTCCCCGGCAATGGCGCCAAAAAACGTGTGTACCTAAGAACCAACTTAAGGACTTGTGGAGAAAGAGACTATACCTCAATCCCCCTCAAGTGCATATAGTGGGGATTCACGCTTTAATTATCAATCCGATGAGTATCAAAACCTAGCCGAGTGTATGAGGACATGCACTCAAATGATGGTCAATGCAAAAGAGTTACTCAAAGAGTGCAAGCAAGGCAAAGACTTATCCAAACAAGCTCCAACTGACAGTCATGGTGTCACGATACTTGGTGCAACAGCCAACAGTAAATCGAGCTTTTCTCTCAGCTCCAAACTCCAAATATAGCGAATAGCATATGCATTTCGAAGCTCTCGAGAAGACGCATCCAATGGCATATTTTCACTCGATTCTGATGCTTCTAATTCAAGTTATGAGCAAAATACTGAATCGCAAGAATGACCTTCCTACACTTCAGCACTTCCTACACTTCGCACACACCTTAACAACAGCAAACAAACACTTTCATGGACAGACAACACTTCCTAACACTAATACACATGCACACAAGCTCACAAAGAAGATGCTACAGAGAGGAGAAGACACAAATTCGAAATTCTGTGCTCTTGATTCTCACAATGGCAAAAAGTCTTTACAAAGAGTCACCAATTGACTTATATACTTGTGCCCTAAAAATGGTCCTTTCATACAAGAGATCGGCACTTTATTCACTAAGGGACTAATTTTCTACTAATTTACATGGGTAAACTACTAATCTTTTGTGGGGATGCGTCTAGAGGAGTCCTCTAGTGCATTTACAATGGAAATTATGTTACAAGAATGGCTATATTACAAGGATTTGGTTGTCCAGATCGGAAAAATTTTGGGGCCCGCCTTTTTCTCTGCTTTGTGTTCTCTTTGCTCTGCAACACTTTCTCTTTCTTTCTTTCACCTTCTCTTTCTTTCTTTTTCATTCTCTTTCTTTGTATCTTTCTTCATTTTCATTTTTTCTTTCTTCTCTTTCTCTCTCTCTTTCCTTGTTTTTCCTTCTCGTTCTCCTTCTTTTTCTTCTTCTCTTTCCTTCTCTCTCTCATTCTTCATTGTATATAGCAGCGAATAAAATATACTAAATATAAAAAACATGAACCAAGTACAACAAGTTGTTGTGACTTTGTGGTTAGAGCGCCTAGTTCACAAGAGGGAGGTCAGGGGTTCAAAACCCACCGTCTTCATTTAGCCATACACTTTAAATGGAAGCTTGCATACCTTGATATGTGCCTTGAATAAAGATAATGAAGTGATGGAAGTATTTTTTGGCACTTTTGTTGTAGCATACCTACATTTATACACCAATCAAGGACCCAAAAATATATTATCTTTCCTTCCTTACATGCGTAGCCACCATAAGGTGATGAAGAATCTCAAATCCAAGAGGAAGAAGCCAAAAATTGTTCTTCATATCAATCTAGCTCTCCCCCCAAGGTCTCTTTCTCCTTCAAGCTCTAATACCAAATGTGAGGGGTGGAGAATGGCATGCCTAGGACTCACCTCCTAGCCTATTTATAGCCCTTGCCTAGTTACCATCTAGAGTTCTCTCTAAGGTCCCTCTACTCATCTGGCCATCATGAGTAGGTACCTCGTATGAACTCTCTGGCTTTTGGCCTTGGCTATCCCCCGGGCAAGGAACTTCTCGTTCCTCCAAGCATGTACATCTATATAATATAACACTTCCATTATCACAAGATGGTCCCAATCACAAGCTCATCCCTTTGCAACCTCCCCTTCCTCTCTAATAGGGTCTTCTTCCCAACCCCCCCTCCTTCGTTCCCTCCTCAATTGCCTTCCCTTGCCCCTTTCTGATGCCCTCACTACCCCTCCCTTTTGATGCCCTCATTGCCCTCCCCTCCTCCCACATGCCCTTGCTCCCCTCCTCCCACTTTCCCTAGCTCCCAAGCTTCTCCTCCTCTTGCTTCATCTTCAACCCCCACCCTATAGCACCATCCCCTCCCCTTTTTCCTTGTCAATGCCTATCCCCCTCCACCATTTTCTTTTTTTCGAGCAAAAAACTTCTATTTCTTGCTCCTCTTGGTAAACCTCCACCCTAAGTCCTAAACCCTAAACCCTAAATCCAAAATACTTAATCCTAAAGCTTTCTAGGTGTGAAAGGGATCGGTTGGTGGATCAGTTCAACTACCCATAATATAGCACATGCGGGTGCTTCCAGCAACAACAAGTGAACTGCATTTATGTTTGGGGAGCACACTTCGAACACTTGGCAGTAACCATTAGCAATCAAATACCTATTGCCATGGATCTCATCCGGAAAATCAAAATCCAACCTCCCCTTCATCACCGTAAGTGTGCGTCTACTTCAAGTGACAATCTTTGTTTGATCAAAAGAAAACGTTATGATCTCAAAAGACAAAGAGTCTATGCAAAGCAAAGCATATTCCACATCAAAAGAAAAAGAGTTTGTGCATCAAATTGTAGACAAAGCAAAACATATTTCACAACTAATGCAATCAACGATTTCACGTACGCAAAATTATCTTACCTGACGACAACATGTGACATATGGCAACGAGAAAGTGTGTATAAATAAGCATCAATTAATTGAGCCGTCGTTTATAAGATTTATCGCTTGTTAGTGTATCGTAATTGCTCCTTAAAACTTCAAAAGAAGATATCAAAGAGCTTCTAGATCGTCTCTCTAACTTTGTTCTCTCCCATAATGTGCATTTATGCTCACACCACTTTTTCTCAAAGGGCTCTTGATACTATGAGTGGAATCACTACGACATCCTAAACCCTAAAGGCTAAAGCTAATATCTTTAACCATAAAACATAAGCCCTAAGCCATAGATGCTAAGATCTAAAACCAAAAACCTAAAGGCTAAACCTAAAATTCTAAATCCTAAACTCTAAATCCTAAACCCTAAACGAAAAACCCTTAACCATTAATCCTAAAACTTGAACCTTTATTTCTAAAGCCCTAAACTCTAAATCCTAAACCCTAAATCCAAAACCCTAGTTAACCCTTAATCCTAAAACTTTGAATTGTAAACCCTAAACACATCATTCATGAGTGCATTTAAACATGCCTCCCTACATATATAAAACCACAAGCAGCATACTTAATTGTGATGCTTGTTTTGCAATTACTCAATTTTGTACTTTTTGATGATTCTCCCATCGATATAAATGGAGTTTATAAATTCAAATATGTCTTAGAACTTACCAAAGATAACAAGATAACCAAAAGCTTAGATGTACTCAAGTCACTTAGAATTTCTAGAAATCTCTTTAGACATGGTTTCGAAATGATCCAAGAGTGATGGCTTAGAACCATTTTGAATTGAATTCATGTAATTGAATATGTTTGTAAATAATTTATATTTTATCATGGTTCAAAAATCAAACATTTTATTGATGTTATACAATTGTTAGTTTTATGGTGTTATGTGCATTGATATGATATGGATTTTAATTTGCATGTTATGATGTGAATGATGTTTTTTATTTTCAGTTTAAATATTATGATATGGATTGATATATTGATGATGATTAGGATTTTAAAAGTTAGAGATGTGTAGTAATATGATATGGGCTTTAATTCAAATGTTTTGATGTGGGCGATGTAGATTGAATTTTAATTCAAGTATTATGATATGGATTGATATAATAGTGATGATGTGGACTTCAAATTTGATATATGGAACGTTATTATATGCATATTATTCAGATGTTATGATATAGATGATGTCAACTAAGTTTCAATTAAAAGAAAGTTAAGATGTGAAGTGATATTATGTGGATCTTCATTTAAATCTTGTGATGTGGTGTTGTGATGATATCATATGATTATGGACTCAAGTGTTATTATATTATTTGATATGAATTACTAGTAATAATGTTTCTTACACATTTAGAAGTAAAAATTAACCAAATTCGAACATGAATGATCAAGTTAATCATGTATTCAGAATGAAGGTGATCTATTTTTTGTTATATTTTTAGCTATTTTCTCATTATAGTATTATTGTGTGTTTTTGTGAAGTTATATGTATGGATTAATGTATTTTATGGTGAGTTAATCTTACCATGTCGAGAGTAGACCATTACCATTCCCATAATATTTAGGCAAAACTCTCCATTTCTAAAACCCTATTCGCATAGATGTGAAAGTACCGCAAACAGAGGCACGATCTGACGATGTGTAGTTCAAATGGTTAGCACACTTGAACCTTTGGTGGTTGGATAGGGTTAAAATCGGACCTAGTCATGATAGTTTAAAATTAGTCTCTTTGAAGTGAGAGACATGATGGTCTCTATGGAGGGTGTTTTGCACTTTCAATTTCAAGCTAATCTATTAGAGTAGACCCTGAGGTTGAACTTCAATGGAAAAAAAAGTGAAGCTTGATTTGTTGGAGTGATGGCCAAACAAATGAAATTTTAGGAATCCATCAGACATGCTCCACATGGACCTGTAAGACCCCACTACGAATTGAGCTACCTTTTGGACATGTGGCATAACTAAGTTTCAAAACAAGATTTATTTTCCCTTTTGTGAGAAGGTCAACTGTGGGTCATGACTCATGGACCAACTCTTCCTATTTTATTTCAAACATTGAAATGGATAACACAAAAGCGTCCGAGATTTATGCATGTTGGACTAGGTAGTTATGGGACTCCATCAAAAGACCTCATTTCAATTGAAATATTTTACTATGTGAGTGATCAAGTAAAGAAAAAAAATGAGGTGGTAGAAGAGCTAAATGAAAGAGTTTGTTCTTTGACTGCTAGGGTTGTGGGATGATGAGTTGGCAAGTCCTTGTTAGTTCTTGATGTTTCTGCTACCTCATAGGATCAAATTAGTTAAGTAAGGCTTATGTGTCACTCTAGCAAGGATGAGTACCATGTCACTGAGCTTCACCTCCTAATTGTGAATCTATGGAAATGTGAGGATGATATGATGATCATGAGCAAATGATGTGTGTGAAGGTGAACCTAAGAAGCACTCAAGGTGCACACAATCACATGGTAGAGACAAAGAAGGTGAACAATGGAAGGTTAAGACTTATCAATTACAATAGCTCTCAATGAACTTACAAGCTTCTTTTTCCCAAAATAACAAGCCTAAAAAAATGAGCTCTCTGGCTCAAATTATAGTTTTCTATTAGCTTTGGCCTAGACATAGTGTATGACATAGTTAAAAAATAGGTTCTAAAGCTAATTCAAACAATCTAATGGGCCCCAAAAGTTAAGGAAATTTGTATGTAGAATCTATCTAAGGTCCTCAAGCTTGAGGAACCCTTGGTTTGCACAAAATGGAGCATTCATTAAGAAATTGGGTTTTTTTATGTACAAATATAGTGATTAGAATCATTGTTTTGATGTTTGAAGTTTGAAAAGTTATTGATGTTTGAGAAACAAGAATCGATAACACTTATCTCCACATATGTCATTATTTCTTTGATTCACATGCTCCTATCCTTTTTGTGGCTACTTCCTCTAGCATGACCCTCAGCTTGTGCACAAACACTCCCCTCTGTCTCGTGTTTATTGTCATTGACAGACAATTGTTGAAGGGAGGGATCTACATAGTTATGTAAGAGGTTCATTTCTAGGTTGTATTCCATCAAAAAAATTCTCTTGTCTACATCTACTTCAAACTTTGGGCAATCAATCATAATGGGTGTTGTTTTCAGTGTTGGTGGGCTGAGTATTGTAGGGTCTCGTAATAGAAAAATTGCAGTATATGAGTTGGCTTGGATATTAAAAATTCATGGTGGTAGTCACAGACCCCTTTTGTGAACATCTCTTCGAACATGTGCTTATAAAAGGCATGCAAATACTTCAGTCTACAATGTCATGCATAACAAATCTTTATAGAAGTCATTGTGCTCATATCATATACAAAGTCATGGTTATCATGCTAAAATACAGGCATCGAGATGTGTAGTGCCTTGACTTTTATAAAAGCTTTGAATGTCATGTGCATCAAGTCCAAGATCTTTATCTTCATACAAACCCTAAGATTTTTCATTCTATGTAGCCTGGATATCTAATGATTTATTGTAGCCTTCATATAGGCAAAGGTAGGTGATCCTTGTGGTGGCATAAGATATAAGTAACTAATCCACTATTGACACTTTTTGGTTCTTTGTTCTGATGTCTAATGCTAGCAATGTTCTTCTTTTAGGAATGGGATCATAACATTAATTATCTAAAATACGTAGTGGGGTCTTTGTCCATGTTTGCATCACGATTCTGTCTTCAAAATACTTTAAAAACAACACGATTGTGTGAAAAACATGATTGTGACATAAAAACACAATATTAAGAAAAAATATGTTTTTGTTCACCCTTGGAGAATCATGATTTTCTCCTCATAGAATCATGTGGCTCAATTTAAGGATGCTAGATATGAGGATAGAAAAGGATGCATGTATGTATTCACAAGCAACCCTGATGAAACTAATGACTTAGGCCAATGTTCAAGAAAAGGAACTTGGAAACAAAACTTAGAACAATAGGATAATCCAAAAAATAGTAGACATCACACACCAATAGAGGCACAAAGAAAAAGAAGATATGAGACTTCACCTAATCCATTTTTGAGAGAAGGAGAAGTAGTTGATGAATTCCCTATGAGAAGGACAAATGAGTGGAATAATCAAGTGAGAAGATTGAGACCATCACATGAAGCTACATGTATGAAAAATCAATATGAGGGATATATTGATCCTCATGGCCATGTACCATATTATAAACAAATTTTGAGAGCATAAGAGATATTAGAATGTACTACTCCGATTGAATCTTTTGGATTAACACTAATAGGATCTTCCTTATCATGGTGTTTACCATTAAGGATGGAAACCTTTGCAAACATTGAGAGATTCTTGGAAGATTCCATAGGAAATTTTTCCAAAACAAGCATCAAACATAATTTCTCTACATTAATCCATACATTTAAACAAAACTTGGGGAAAGTGTGAGGATAGTGTTGGAGTTAGACGTGTACGAAAGCACACAAACAGCATAAGGAAGAAGAAGAAGCTTGGAGCACAACACATAATACTGAATGTATTACCACTAGAATGTACAAAGATAAGTAGCCCGTCAGGGCAATAGGCGTATATACAAGTCGAGGGAAAAAAACCTCCTAAAGAGGGAAAAAAGTGTTCTCACGGTCTTAGAGTGTTCACACACATCACTACCTAAATATATCAACAAATCCCCCTTGGTAGTGATGTGGTGAACAAGGAGCTAGCACTCAGGTATAAGGAAGTTCCAAGCTATGTGGAATCAATCCCCAAAAGGAAGTAAGCCCAAAGCTTTGTGGAAAGCTTCAAAATTCTCCCTAGGTAGAGCCTTCGTAAAAAGGTCTGCAATGTTCTCCTGCGTGAACACATATGCCAAGCTGATCTCCCCAGCAGAGAACCTCTCCCTGACATAATCATAATGCACCTCAATGTGCTTAGTGTGAGCATGGAACATAGGGTTCCTCGCAACTGCCAATGTGTTTTGACTATCAGTGAAGATGGTGGTTCCAGAAGACCAATCAACACCCAAATCAGCCATAAGGCGTCTGAGCCACACACTCAATAATCGCTCTAAAAGTCGTCCTATACTCAACCTCACAGCTAGAAGTGGCCATGGTAGGCTGCTTCTTGCTCAGCCAAGATATGCATTAGCTACCAAGCATGAAGCAAAAACCACCAGTGGACACATGAGTATCATAGCAACCAGCCCAATCATTATCTGAAAAAGCATGCACATATAGTGATAGTGATCCCCCCTTGGGATAAAACAATCCAAGGAGCCGAGTACCACTCAAGTAACGAAAGATGCGCTTAACCTCCTACCAATGTTTGACACGTGGGCAATGCATAAACTTGCTCATCTATGAGACAACAAACTGAATATCTTGTCGAGTAATGCATAAGTAAATCAAGCATCCAATAGCCTGTTGACAGAGAACAACAAATGCATCTCCAGCATCATGAAGACTCAATCATAAACCTGTCTCCATAGGAGTGGCAATAGGCTTATAGTCTTCAAGGCCAAAACACTGCAATAATGTGTCAATATATTTCGTTTTACATAAAGCCATTCCAACATCAACTTGCATAAACAGAATGCCCAAATAGTGATGCAAATGCCCTAAATCACACATCTCAAATGAGGCATGTAAATCAGCCTTAAAATCAGCAATATGCATGTCATGAGGACCAGTGAGCCGCATGTCATCAATATACACCACAATGATCAGAAGCACACCATTAGCACGTTTAATATAAGGCACTTTCAGTTGGATTGTTCTCAAAACAATGTGCAATCAGATAGGCATGTATCTTTTCATACCAAGCACGTGGTGCTTGCATTAAACCATATAATGCCTTCTTTAACCTGCACACCTGGTTTCATGCCCTTTCTGCACAAAGCCACAGGGTTGTAAAACATACACTTCTTCATGCAAGTCACCATTCAGAAATGATGTTTTAATGTGCAACTGATGTACATTCCAACCATGATGAGCTGCAAGTGCACAGATGCTACGAACAATAATCATTCGGCAAGTACGAGCAAAGGTTTCATCAAAATCAATGCCTCTTTCCTGTGCATAACCCTTTGCAACAAGCCTAGCCTTATACTTGTCAACTATTCCATGAGGTTTACGCTTCAGCCTGTATACCCACTTAGTGCCAATGGCCTTCTTGCTAGGAGGCAAGTCACATAAAGACCAGGTACCATTTTTCATGATAACATCATATTCAGATTGCATTACAGCCATCCAATGTTCAAAATTTTATGCTTCATCAAACAAAACAGGTTTAGTCTCATCACACAGACTAGAAGCAGCCATAGCATAGCAATCTGATGCAAAAGAGGCACTATGAGATCATGACCAAGTATGATATGATAGAGGTGCATCTAATTTGCTATAATGCAAGGTTTGCACTAGCCATTTTGGCATAGTTTTTGCCTACTCAATATCAACTCTCTCATCAACAAGTGCATCATTTAAATCTGCATCAGAAATGGAATGATTTGCATCATCACATGAAACCTACAATGGCTAAGAAGTTGCCTCATTAGGACCAGCACTAGACTGTACACCTGTAAAAAGAGGCAGCAAAGTATCATACATGTCTTTGGAGCTAATAGATGTCTCCTTAGTACATGAAAGCAATAGTTGAATAGCATCTTCCACAAAAACATCACAGCTAACCAAAATGCATTTAGTGTGTGGATGATACAGACGATAGCCTTTACTTTCAGAACTATACCCAACACAAATACATTTTACTGCTTTATCATCCAATTTTCTGTGATGTTGTTCAGGCACTAATGCATACGCAGACAACCAAAAACACATAGATGAGCAACATATGGCTTGCGACCATGCCAAGCCTCATATGGAGTGATAGACTACAGTGGACACTTGTTAAGTACATATGCTACACACATGACAGCCTCAAGCTAGAAACTATGTGGTAAAGCCTCACTCTTGACCATACACCTTGCCATCTCCATGAGTGACCTGTTCTTCCATTTACAAACTCCATTTTGTTGAGGTGTATATGGCACTGTACACTGATGTTTTATCCCACGTTTAGCCAGAAATGCATTAATGTGAGAAGACATATATCCCCCCCCCCTCCCCCCGATCAGAATGGAGGGTGCCCAGTTTACATGCTGACAGATTTTCAACCAAAACCAAAAATTGTTTGAAGCACATGAACACATCGGACTTTGCTTTGAGTGGATATACCCATGCATGCCTAGAAAAATCATCAATGAAAGTCACGAAGTAAAGATAGTTTCCAAAAGCAGGTTTCTGCATAGGACCACAAACATCACCATGTACAAGCTACAATTCTTGTCTAGCCTGAACTGAAGCATCTTTTGGAAAGGAGGAACGCTGCATTTTGCCCATATCAGATTTCTACAAGCATAGCAAAGTAGCAAAATTCAGATGACCAAAGCGTGCGTGCCAAAGCTTTGCATGAGAACCATGTACTGGATATGTTGAATCATTTACATATCTTTCGTAGTCTATGAGCTTATACAACACATGACATAAAATACTAGAAGAAATAATGACATCGCCATTTGATAGATCATGAATTGTACATCTGTCATCAACAAATTTTACAACCAAGCCAATGTTGGCTAATGCAGAAACTGATAAAAGATTTTTCTTGATCCTTGGCACAAACAAAGCATATGACAAAGTGAAATAACTACCATCAAAAGTAGTCAAAATGATCTTATCAACTCCCATAACAGGATAAGAGGAGTGGTTGGTGCATGTAACAATATTCTCTGTAGGGGAAGACTTGAGTGAAGAGAAGAAACTGCATTGTGAGGTAATATGTTTGATCACCCCACTATCAAAGTACCAAACATCTAAGTCTACTACAGACATGCACTACTCATGAGAAGATGGGTCAAAACTACAAACAGTAGTAAATGCCCATTCTTCATCCTGCACAAGATTAGCAAACTTGAGGGATGACGGCGTTTAGGAGAGTGGTGTTTCCCATCTGCGCGTTGGCTATGGCGTGTGTGACGTCGGCTTGCAGAACGGCTTGCAGAACGTGAGAGAGCTTTCGTACCCGGCTTGCAGAACGTGAGAGAGTTGGACCTGCGCGTTGGCTATGGCGTGTGTGACGTCGGGTCATTTCAGTCGCTTGTCTTGGAAGCATATTCAGTAGCAGCCGTCGGACGTGAAGGTGCAACAGAAGAGCGGTTAACGTCCAGTGGAAGCAGAGACTGAGAACTTCGTGCTGCCGCCTTTACAACTGAGCATTGATAGCTCCAACCACTCACGCAAGCGATCGCCTCCCCGGGTGTCGCGATACCTCCGTTGGAGGTATCGCCCTGGGTGGAGGCTCGATCGCCGGTCGGCTTGCGGGCCGATATCTTGCGGAGTGTCGCCAGGCGATCGCCGATACTGGCCGATCGCTGATTTCTCGGTGGAGTGCCGCCGGGCGCCGATTGCCGACTCTTGCGCGCCGATCGCCGATACCTACGGACTGGGGTCCCGATACCTGCGGGCGCCGATCACCGATACCTGCGAAATGCGCGCCGATCGCCGATACCTGCCGGCTGTGGACTGGGGACTCGTTACTACCCGCCCTGACGATACTCCCTGCCCGATCGCCGCCGTCCGCGATCGCCGGGAGCTCTGAAAAGCCAGGCGATACTTGGCAGTTTCGGGCACGCGGTGTCGCCGATACCTCGGGTCTGTCCCCTCGCGATACCTACCCCTCGCCGGCCGCCCGATCGCGATACCCCACTCCCCCGGTCACGATACTTACCTCTGGTCACGATATCCATCCCCTGCTCCCGCGGTCGCGATACCCCCGCTCCCCCGGTCGCCTCCGGTCGCGATACCCGATCGCCCCTTCGCCCGATCTCTAATAAAAAAAAAAAAAAATTTTGAAAATGAAAAGAGGAGAATTATGTTAGGGGTGGAAAGTTAAAAAAAAAGAGAAGAGGAAAAAAAAAAAAAAAAGAGAAAGGAGAGAGAAAAAAAAAAAAAATAAAATAAAAAAAAAAAAAATAATAAAAGAAGAAAAAAAAAGAAAAAGAGAAAAAGAAAAGAGAGAAGGAAAATATAAAAAATAAATTGAAAAGATCGATAAGGGGAATAGGGCTTCCCTGCTTGGTGGGCTTCTCGATTCCTGGTCTGTGGTCGGTTTCTCCTCCATGTTGGAGGGGCCGGCCCTTGGGTTTTGATTAGTAAAGGTGGTGCAAGTTCCTCTTGGCCATGGACGTGGCCTCTGCCTCTCTCGTGAAAAGTAATCGGGCCCCTCCCCCCGGGGAGACCAATTTCCTGGCCGCTCTGCTGGAGGGGGGGTCGTGTGCCGCCCCTGGGGCAGCTGAAAGTGTTGAATCCCCCGTCGTGTCCCTCAGTAGACCCGCAGTTCTGTCTGCTCAGGAGGAGCTCAAGAAAGTTTGCCTAGTCGGCCAAGTGTTTGGCCCTAGGCCCCCGCTCGAAATTGTGCGACAATGGCTTCGAAAAGAGTGGTTCCCTCGAGGACTAATCGTCAGCAAATGTCAGTTCTTACCAGCAAACCACATGCTGCTGGTCTTTGAGAATGAAGAGATGGCGTTCCAAGCCCTAAGCGTTGGCACCTGGCAGTTTGGTCGGGCGACCCTGTGCCTATTCAGATGGTCCCCGGACTTTACTCCTGACAAATCGAAATCACTTCGGTACCCTCTTTGGGTTGAGCTCCCTAACCTCCCATACTTCTTGTACAACTTCGTGTGGGACATTGTCTCTCCTATCGGCAAGCCGTTGGCCTCACGCGAAGACATTGGTGGTCTCATCTATGAAGGTGCAAGACACTCGTTCAATGCTAGGTGGCACCCACAAATCTGCGTCGAGGCCGACCTCACTTCGCCGCTTCCATCAATGATCAAAGTGGACATGGGCGAAGGTGAGGTTTGGGAGCAGGATATCACCTACAAAAACCTCCCCAACGCGTGCTTTCGTTGTGGTCAGCAAGGTCACAGGATTAAAGACTGCCCTCTCACGCAAAAAAACAAGCGCTCGCAAGAAGCCCCCAAAACTGCTCAAGACAACAATGGCGAATTGACCCACTCGACTAAGGAAAGGGTAGACAAGGACCGCCTCAATCCAAAAGCTGATGCGGATGGCTTTACTGAAGTTAGAAGAAGAAGGAAGAGAAGTCCGAGGGCCAACGGTGAGAGAAACAACCTGCCACTTACCCCCAACAGCAATTTGTATTGCAATCTAGGAAATGAGATCAACGAGCTTGACTATCCAGGTGGGAAACCACTCGTGGTAGACACCTACGACAATGCCCTAGAGATCCCTGACAACAAAGAAACCCCCCAGGAGGGCTATACTACAAGCAAAGAAGATGGATTCACCAGTACTAATGAAGACAACATGGATAGTGAAAGTTCCATTATTGGATCGACGATCCCGGAAACGGTGCCGAGCACGGGACCCAGCTCCCCCCAGCAAGGAATATCCCGCAAAGGAAAACAGCCTATGGAGCTACCCTGGAAAAGCCCCCACAAGAATCGACTTCTAAGTCGGGTTCAGACCCCAGCGAAAAAGAAAGATGAAGCCAAGAGAAGAAAGGACAAGGCTCCCTCCCGCAAAGAGGGATCAATACAAAAATGATTGTCATCTCGCTAAACGCTAGGGGGCTAACCGACCCCTCAAGAGCGGCTATCATTGGTCAATGGCTCCGTGACATTAGCTTAAAACCAGACATCATATGCATTCAAGAGATTAAAATTGACGGAGAAGACCTTCTGAAACGGCTCAGACAGGTTTCCTCGGCCCATGTGTGGATCCCAACAAAGCACCAACGGGGGTCAGGTGGAACGGCTATCGGAGTTAAACAACCCTGGCTTGAAAAGCTTGAGAACTCCACTGAAGATGTAAATCACCGCTGGATTGCGGTTTCTTTTGGTGCTCCCCTCTGTGTTACTATGGTTTCTTTGTACGCCCCTAACGGGGATTTGGAGAGGTTGAACACTTGGACTTCTCTTGACTCGCTTCCCCACAACGTGCTTATTTGTGGTGACTTCAACATGGTGGAGGACCCTATGGACAGATGGATGGGCAAGGGAAAGGTCATCGACAGTCGGGAGAAAGAAACGTGGGACATGACCAAACTCCACTTGGATCTGATCGAATTCAAAGACTCGAATGGCTTTTCCTGGTCGAATCTCCAAGCGGGCGAGGATCTGAGGAAAGCTAGACTTGATAGATGCTACATCTCTCAGAGCTTTACTCATCTGTGGGGCCACCCTTCCATCACGCAACGCACTGACCTCACCATCTCCGACCACTACCCGATAGTTATCACTTTTCAACCCCCCAACAAGACCCACAAGGCTCCGTGGTTCCATGCCAACGCTTCCACCTTCTCTCTCCCCTCTGTCCATCAAGAGATTGCCGAGGTGTGGAAGGTGGCATTCGCCTCTGGCTTGGCCCCAGCCAAGTGCTGGAGAAATGCGGTCGACAAGTCTCGCAAGATCATGATCAGAACCAAGAGGTTGCTCGAGACAGTGCGGCGGGCTCGTAGGGAAGCGCTTTACCGCAGACTCTGGCGACTCGAGGAGGAAGTGAACAAAGGAAAACACCAAGCCCAGAAAGGTCTCCGGAAAATCAGAGCAGCGTTGAGATACGAGGAAGAAATACAAAGGAAGAACTTGCAAATCTTCTTCAAGGAGTGGTGGGCTGGAAAAGCAGACAAACCCACCAAAGAGATGTGCAGCATCCTTAAAAGGAAACACAACAGAGAGACGATTCCCCTACTGCTAGACCCACATGGCAATGTATGCGACTCGGAAGAAGATAATTTTGGCATAATCGAAGGGCACTTCACGAGACTCCTGGGAACCTCGAACCCCCTCTCCCACCATAGAAGGGATTGCATGGCTGCCATTTCTAGGGTTTCCCCCCGGAGAATCCCACCCAACCTACACTCCCTGCTTCATGCCCCGATCTCTGAATCAGAAATCATAGAGGTCATTGATGCCCTCCCTCTTGGTAAAAGCCCGGGACCCGACGGACTCACTAACGAGTTTTTTAAATCCTTCAAGCTGGTGGTTGCCACCCCTCTTCGGTTGGTTTGGCAAGAAGCGCTAAATTTTGGTGCTCTTCCTTCCTGTATAAATAATGGAATTATCAAGCTGATTCACAAGAAGGGGGAAAAAAATAGAATCGAGAACTGGCGGCCAATTACGATGCTCCAAACAGGATACAAGATCGTCGCCAAAGTCATTGCCAACAGACTTGCGTGCCACCTGAGATCTTGGCTTAGTGAGGACCAAAAAGGTTTCATCAAAGGAAGGTCCATCCTGGAAACCATTGTGGATATTTGGGAAGGTATTCAATTTGCAAATGAGTCGAATCAAGATGTGGTCTTCCTCAAGATCGACTTTGACAAAGCCTACGATAGGCTAGAATGGGACTATCTTCTGCAGTCGCTCCAAGACCTCGGATGTAGTCAGAAATTCACCAAGATGATCGCGACCCTTCTCGGCAACGCAACGACCCAAATCAACGTTAACGGCAAACTTTCGAAGGCGATTCATCTTAAAAGATCTATTAGACAAGGGTGCCCACTTGCCCCCCTTCTCTTTGCCATTGCCACTGAGGGGCTGAGCAGACTCGTGGCTCATCATGTGGAGGCTGGCAATATCAAAGGCCTACAGCTACCCCACGACCACAGTCAAATCATCATGAGACTTTTTGCCGACGATATGAATGCGTTCGTTCACAATGATAATACCAGCCTGGAGACGTTCTGGAGGTGCCTTGATACCTTTTGTGAGGCCTCTGGATCCAAAATCAACCACAACAAGACCGCCTTTAGGGCCATTGTGGGACATCAACCTGGCCCTCTCATGGATCATGGCTGTCAAATCATTCCGCAGCGCCAAATCTTTCGGCTGCTTGGAATCCCCTTGGGGTTTGGTGTCTCTATGGAGCAGCGATGGAACTGGGTGCTGGCCAAACTTGAAAACAAGCTCAATTACTGGAGAGGCATGCAAATCAATCTCGCTGGACGGGCGATGGTTATCAACACGTTCCTCCTCTCGTCTACCATCTATTTCCTTTCTTGCTGGAGACCGAATGAGCAAGGCCTGTCCAAACTGAATAGCATCTGCAGAAACTTTCTTTGGACGGGCGATCATAACAGAAGGGGGGTCCCTAAAATCAAATGGGCCATCTGCGCCAGCCCCAGAGAGAGTGGGGGGCTTGGCATCCTGGACATTGGGTATATGGCTAACAAACTGGCGGCCAAATGGATGATTAAAGCCTGGTGCAATAGGGAGGCCTCGTGGGCCAAGCTGATCTTCAGAAACAAAAATGAGTTGGCCCTCACGGGGTCCCCGAACTGGAAGAACCTTGATATCATGACCCTGCTATTCTCCCCGATTCCTGTCTTCCCGAAAGGCTCCAATCTCGTTTGCTCTCTTTGGAAGGGCTGGAACAAAGTCAAAAGCCTCACAAGAGTTAGTGAGGACTGGAAGTGGGCGGCCGGAATCAGACAAAACGACTCTATATGGTTTCCGATACATGGCATCCGGAGTGTGGAGTCGTGGAACATTCAAAATGCCAAGAAGTTATGGAACAAAGGATTCAAAAAATGGAAACACCTCTGGAAACATGACACCAACAGTTGGATCAACTACGAGGATATCGACCCTCGCATAAACGTCTCCTACGAAGAATGGAACACCCTGCAGAGCAGATGCCTCGCTTGGGATCGCCACAAAACTCGCCTTCTCATGGGACACGATGCTCCGAACGCGCGTGGTCTCAAATGGCACAATGGAAATAGCCTACTCAGAATCCCGAACATCAAAGAAACGACTGACCTCCAGGTCAGCCTCAACAGGAAGTGGTGCCTGTCTTGGACGCGGCTTCGGTGGGACATGAAATTCATGGGTATCTGGCACCCACTTATAGAGATTAAGAAGTCTGTCCTCTTATGGCAAATTCTTCATCGAGGAATCTGGACTAACCATAAGGCAAGCAAAATTTGTGGGTTCCCTCCGTGGTGCAAACGCTGCCACCGTGCAATCGAAGATGTCCCACACATCTTCCTTACTTGCCCCAACTCCTACAGAATCTGGCGGATGGTTGGACTGAAAATCAGAGTTCAGAAACAGCTTAGCTGGAAACAAGTCCTTTTGGGTGAAGCGATTGGGTGCTCTGCGGCTCTCTGGAACGCAATCAGAGGGGAAGTCCTGTGGAAAATTTGGCGGGAGCGGTGTGCTCTCAACTTCGGCGACTCCCCCAGGGAGTGGTCGATTGAAAAATCTCTATTCCTACTTGGCAAAAGGATTGTCAACAGTAAGAAATCCCCCCCCTTCAGGCATCATCAAGTCCTCCTTTTGATCAACAACAAGCTCAAACCCAAGTGGGTCCCGCATGAGGGCGACGAGAGGGTGATCAACCTTCTTTGTAATGCTACCTAGGTATCAACCAAGCTTCCCCTGCTTTGTGGGATTTGGGGGGTCCCGTGGGCACTAGTCCCCTTCTATTGTACCTTTGTTTCTTAATTTAATTCAAGTCCGGGAGAGTAGGCTATTGCCGAACTTCCTTTATATTAAAAAAAGATTAGCAAACTTTGTTTTCGATGTAGAGGCCTTTGCAACAACCATTTCGGCCTCTTTCTTCTTTGCCTCTTTAGTAGCCAATTTTGGAGAGCTCTAAATGACATAATCATTTGCGTTACAGTATTTTCAAAACAATTTTTGCTTTTCTGATTTGTTCTTATCTTTGCCTTCCTTCTTCGAATGTGTAGCACTTGCAGATTTTTGTTTACTAGTAGAAGAGCTCCATTTTCCTCTGCCCTTCTGACTAGCCAGGAAAGCTTGATTTACAACACGCATAATAGACCTATTCTACCTAGACTAGTCTTCCTACACCAAAACAGAGACTAACTCTTCAAATGTTAAGGCATTTGGATTGCCCTTTGTAGCTCAATGATGAGTAGCACCTCCTTTAATATCAATCCGGGAAGACGTGAGGATGGTATGAAGACCTCGAGCAAGTGGCGGCACAAGTGCGTAAGTGAGAAGCACACAAGCATGCACACACATACACACACACGCGCACACACGGCAAGACGAAGAGGGAGAATCAATGGAGTTCTTTAGATTACTTTCAAAAGCTCTTACATGTTCGTTTCAATTACAATCTAGCCTCAAAAATGAGCTCTCTAGCTCTTTTTATAGTTTTTGACTAGTTTTGGCCCTGTCCAGACCTAGTGTCTGGCCTAGTTAAAAATTAGGTTCCAGGGCTTATTTGGGGGCTCAAACGAGATCTAAAAAATACAAAAATTGGTACGCAACTACTTCTAAGGCTCCTCAAGCTCAAGGACTCCTTGGCTTGCACAAAATGGAGCTACAAAAATGTGAAATGATATTTACAATGATTGTTAGTGATAACAATCACTGTTGTTGTAGGGATTTCTTCTAGTGATCTGCCATACATATCTTCGAGCTCCCTACTTGCTCTTCCTCCCTGCATGTCCATCTCTTTGATCTGCATTAGTGTCTTGAAAAAATGTTGGCTTACTTGCCAGATCTTCTTTGACTGCCCTGTTTGCTTGTGCTGTCCCTTCGCTCTGACTCCCTTCTTTGACTTTCACGTCTTGTAAGTCCTGGTGTACCAAGACTACTGCCAACACCCCCCCCACTCTCGCGTCTGTCGCCCCTGACAGACCCTTGTCTAGCTGCTTTTTGGACGTAATATTGGACAACATCGGCGGCGAGGTGGTGTTCTTCTAACCTGAGTCCCCTTGCTAGATCTGTCAGCAATGCATCCCAATTGACTGGCCCTGGGACATCTGGATGTGGCACCCGTAATTGTTCTGAGTGAATGGTTCGCTCCACAGCAAATAAATGGAGGAGATGTGAGGGTCTGGGTACAAATATTTCTGAGTGGTATTCCCAGAACCCTGTTATGAACATCTCCTCGAATGTTTGTTTAAAGCAGGCTGGGAGGTATTTTATTCTGGCGTGCCAAGCATATACCACCTCTATGGAAGGAGTGGTGCTCATGTCATAAACTAAATCCTGGTTTCCTGTAAGGAATCCGACACCTGAGAAGTGTGGGTCCTTGATATTCTTGAATGTCCTGAAGGTAATAAGCATTAATTCAAAAATTTTCATGCACATCTGAGCCATCACATCAGGGGTATTCCTTAATCGGATGCTCCAGTGCCGTATGGTGGAAATCATGTAATTGACGGTGGGAGGTCCTTGAGGGGGTGCTAGATAGACGTAGTTTAACCATTTGGCGCAGCCCTTGATATTCTTGACTGCAAGGGTAAACTCTGGCCATGTGCGTCTGCGGAAAACAGGAACGTAACAAGGGTTATATTTAATAAAAAGAGGCATATTCGTCCAGGTGCGAACCATCTCCGGGTAGGTTTCGAGGAGTCGGATCCTCCAGGTGGGTTGATGAATGGATCCTTTTTTAGCGCTCTCTGGGATGTCATCTGGCCCGAACTGTGTAGCAAACGTTGGAGGTTTGCCACATCTTTGTTGGATTTCTGCATTGTAGTCCGTCAGGAGTATACAATATGGCACGTATTGATCATCATTGGTTCCGATCCATCTATGGTGGGACATGCTGCGGAAGTATTCTGATTTAATAATAGTGTCCTCTATCTTTGCCATAGATTGGATTTGAACTGCCACTCGATCTTCATGAGTTGATGCTGTTTTCTCTAGTGTCTGGAGCCACTCAGGTACTTCAATTTCTAACGTATCCATTCCTTCTGCGGTTTGCTCGCCACCTGGCATTGGCATAGGAACGTATGGTTCCTCATACGTCTCATCTACCTCGATGGGTACCAAATCCTCGGGTTCAGGTTCGACAACTGGAGAGGGCTGCCTTTCGTGTGTGAGTAATCTTTCCTGTAATTCGGCCACCTGCTCTTTCAATGTCTTGACTTCCTCTGAAGTCGTGGTCGTTTCTGTGACCCTGGGTGCTGTCTGTTGCTCTTGGAGCTGATTGCGCAGCTCATCACGTTCCCTTTCCAAGTCATCATGAGCTTCTAATAGATCTGCATAGCTTTCCAAGATGGTCTTCATTGTCTCTGAGGGCACAGCTTTAAACTGCTCTGGATCAATTTCGTGGGGAGAACCTTCCATTGCTGCTTCTAGATTTGCTTCATTTTGCTGCTGCAGTCTCTTGTTCTCTTCAAGGGCGGCCGCCATGTGTTTTCTGAGGAGTGCCAGGTTACGCCGGACTCTGAGATTATCGGCTTGGTATACTTCGAGCAAAGCTTCTAGTTGTTTGACACCTGATTCTGTCGATGGTTGGGGTGCCTCCAATAATGTTTGGTGAGCCTGCTCAAGCGTTGTGTAGCGTTGATTCAGTTCTGCATTTTCTGTTTGTAGAATGTGAAATTGTCTTTGTAAGTTCTGATGGTGCGTTGTCAGTTGTTGATACCGGTCGTCCAGAGCTCTGTACTCATTCTGGAGCTGGTATACACATTGATTTAATGCTAAAAATATGCTATTTACATTAAATAATGCTGGGAGGGGTGAAGATGCAGGGGGAATGGGGGCGGGACCAGGAGATGTGAATGATGTGGATGCAAGCGGAGATGTGGGTGGAGGGGGTATGGGAGATGAAGGTGGCATGGGGGGAGGGAGCGGTGCTGTGGCAGGTGATGTTTCCATCGTGTCAATTGTTTGAGTGACAGTGTAGATGGGGATCGTGGGTGGAGTGGATGTGACGTCAGTGAACAGGGTGGTGAAAGTGGGCATGGTGACTCCCCCGAATTGGATTCCCGGAGAGAGTGGGATGCCCATGACAATGGTAGTGGTAGTGGACGTGGTAGTGCTAGTGTCATGTGGTGGGGATGGTGGTGACAGTGGTGCTTCCTGATGTTCTTCTTCTTGCGTTGTCTCTCCTGGTGCTGATACATTGATGTGAATTTGTTTCCCGGACCTCCTGGGACGAACGGGAACCCTTTTCTCAAATCTGTGAATGTAGGCCATTGCCTCATGTATGGCCTCATCTAATCCTACTGCGTCGGCATGAAGGTTTAGGGACTCAATGAACAACTCGTCCACACCTTCCTCAGCTAGCAAGTCGTTCATGAGTCTCTTGCCTGCTTCAAGTGACATTTTATGTTGTTCTTGAACTAGCTTCATGGTTCGATACAGTCTTTTTATTTGTGCCGAATACGCTGGGGCACTTGCTAACTCGGAGAGTTCGTCATATTCTTGATGTTGTTCTTCGTCGGCTTCTTCTTCGTCTCCTCCTGCCTCTTGTTCATCTACATCGACTTCTACAACTTGTGGTTGGGTGGGGGCCGATGTTGTTGTTTGGGGTTGTGGTTCCTGAGCTCGCTCTGCTTCAGTTTCGAGATTAGAATCATAGATCAACCTGGCAATTTCTTCATCCGTGAGGTCCTCAAGAGTAAATCCCTGTGGAAATTCCAAATCTGATGGGATGGGTGGGAACACCAGATTGGGTCCCTCTGTACTTGGTCTTGGTAGCCGGATAGTGAATGGCCTAACGCGTCGTGTCTGGGGAGGGGTAATTTCTGGTGTAGTGGTGGCTCCCCTTGGTTGAGCGCAGGGTAGTTGGACTCCCCCCCTCATCTTCTTTGATGGGGGACCTGCTGCTGATAGTCTTCTCTGGAATTCTTGGGCCCGGGACTATACGAGTGCCCGCTGAACAGGCACGTCATAAGCCAAGCATCTATAGATTATTCTGGTCAGAGCACAACACCCGTGGAGCACATTTTTCTGCTTCTTGTTCCACCTTTGATGGGCTAGGTGGATCTGATCTATGATCCAGTGTGGCACATTGATGGGAAGGCTTTCTGTCTCTGCTAGATACAAGCTGAACCATATTTTCTTCGGGGGCATTGTGAATCGTTCCTGGGCGGGGAAAGCAAAATGTTGCATGATGGTCCGCAGGTGAAGCGCAATGGTAGGTGTCATCGCTACCATATCCTTCAACTTATTAAGATCTTTGTGTTTCATTCGACCTGGAACCATGGTTTCCTTTTCTGTTGGATGTGCATGCCATACATACCCAATGCTTCTCTTACCAGATTGAGGGTCAACTTGAATCTTTTAAGCTCATGACCCGGCAGCAGTGATGGCAACACAAAGGTGCTGTCGCCTCCCTTGGCCCTGCTTGGCGTGATGGTACTGATAAGATATGAACATCGTAAAAAATCCGGCTTTGGTAAGTGGGCCCTGAAATAACTGTCCACACCCGCTTTGATCCAAACTGATCTCATAACTTCGGCGTTTTGATAGCTTTCGAACTCGCGCGTGAAAAAATGGTATCGACCCCATTTGCCATTAAATTCCAATTCTGCTTCCCAGAAATAGGTTCCATCGCCCAGTGGTCCAGCAACATCACTGAACCAGTGTGCATGCTTACCTACTTGAGAAGTGTGCCCTTGAGGAGGATCCTGAATGGGGAGCACATGCACGGCTTGAAGTTCTTGCGGCCTTGCGGTGAGACGTGGCTCGAGGAGAAGTGTTTCTATGTCCACAATCTGGGCACCAGATCCGGCTTGAGAACTGGCACCTGCTTCTGCCATGGCCCTGTTTGCTGGTTGGTTCTGTGAGAATATAGAACCGAGTGTTAACATCGTAATGGACTGAATAAATCCGTTGTTGTCCCCGTTACAACATTATCATGAGGTAGATGGTGAGTTAGTGGTTAGTAAGTGCACAAAGACAGTGTGTGTAGTTAGTGCTTGGGTTGTCCTAGGAGACTAATGCAGTTAGTAAGTGGGTATGAATTTACAAATTGGGGTCGGGGGGTTTATTACACGTCCTAGGCTGCCAAATGCAGCGGATGGGCTTTGCTTTCGGTTTCGGAGAGACTCTAGAGAGTTTTCTCGGTGTCGCGGTTTGAAAATGAGGCCTTTTAGGGACCCATTTACAATTGATTACATGCACGCACTTGGGTCTTGGTGTGTTCTTAAGCGTTGAGAACGAGTGATTACTGGCAGTATGCGTAGCTGCGTTATGCTGTTTAGGTTGTGGCCTCGGCGGAGCTACTTGTGCCCTCAAGCAAGCCTTAGGCACCCAAATTTGTCTTGATTGTGGGCTAGCCTTCATCGACTTCTTGGGCACCCAAATAGATTTCACATTAGCAGGAGAATTTCT
The DNA here is from genome assembly GCA_020310875.1 of Ceratopteris richardii. Classification (NCBI taxonomy): domain Eukaryota; kingdom Viridiplantae; phylum Streptophyta; class Polypodiopsida; order Polypodiales; family Pteridaceae; genus Ceratopteris; species Ceratopteris richardii. The sequence goes on from MU261523.1 coordinate 75,018, forward strand.
GCAAGACTTCTTATTAATGTCATGTTGTTGGTTATTAATAAGAAACTTCGCCCGTGTAGTTGACGGTGGTGCAACCGATTGTTCGCCTTTCCGCACCCACACATGGTTTATTTTCTGGGACATTCTGCTGAGCAGGTACTTTTGATCTCGGACATAGGTAGTGCTCTGCTTCTTCTGCCTTTGATCTGCCTTGGGTTGCTGCCTCCTTCTGGCCTTTGGAAAAGAAGGGAGTTCTGTTGCATTCCTGACTCCTTTTTTGCGAATATCATTCCTCTGCAACACATAGTTTTGGACAAGAACAGCATGGTCATCTTCATGTGTACCCCTGGAAGGACCAGGAGTCTGTGCCTTTCCTAGTTCCTTGAGTGCTCCATTGTCTAATTCTACTGTAACTCGACTATGATTGATCCAAACCTGGAGAAGTCCACTTCTTAGGTTTAAATTGACTGCTTGGTCATAGATCCAATCTTGACCCAAGACAAGAGGTTCCGTGAGATCTTCATCCTGACACACTAGTACTTTAACTGTCATTGCCTCATCGTGAATATAGAGGGGAAGTTCCACCTCGCCCATGCAAGGGGTTTCCACGCCTCCCAATCCTATGAGATATGCTTCCACAGGATTGACAGTTAACTGCAACTCTTGACAGTAAGACACTCTAACAGCACTAGTGGTTGCACCTGAGTCAATCAAGGCTCTTACGGTCCTTGCACTCTTTCCTTGTCCTATCTCTAGGGTTACGAAAGGACGTCGATCAGTTATCCTATGTGAGCTGGTTCCTGCAACTGCACACATTGCCATATGATATCCTTGATCTGCATAGTCATTTGTCCTAGGCTGCTCTCTACCTTGCCTACGTAATTTCATCCTTCTGATGCGTTCTAAAGCTTCTGCTTGAGCTTCTTCTCGAACTCGCTTTTCTTCCTCTTTGCGTTTCTTAGCAGTGTTGAGTCGGCTGAGCATTTCCTCCGTGAGGGGTTCCTGATACAACTTGACTCTGCAACCGCTAATATAATTTGGGAGAACATCACCCTCTAATGTGGCCAATTGTACTGCTCCACTCGTGGAGATCCTATTGATGATCATAGGTCCGTAGCCTCGCTTTTCTAGCTTCCTCGCGTGTTGTTTTAGTGTATAGACTAAGACTAGATCTCCTGCTTTCAAGCCTTTATCCTTCACATGGGCATCGAAGTATGCCTTCTATCTTTTCTTGGCTGCATATATTCCTGCAGCTGCTCTCAGTCTTGTTTCTCCTAATCGTTCAAGGTCAAAGATCCTAGAGGAGAGTTCATGACCTGCCCATTCATACTCTTGTGCTACTCTCAATGTAGGGATCAAGAAATCCAAGGGTAGCACAGCGTTTTGGCCAAATACCATCTGAAAGGGGGTGGCTTGGAGTACCGTTTTGTAGGCAACTCGATATGCCCAAACAGCATGGTGGAGCTGTTTGTCCCAATCAGAGCGTTTAGTGTTCACTAATTTTGTCAGTACATTGCATAAGATTTTATTAGTGCTCTCAGCTTGTCCATTAGCTTGAGGGTGATAAGGGGCAGACTTCTTGTGTATTACCAAGAATTCTTGGAGTAGATTTTCAATCACTTCGTTCAAGAAATGAGTGCCTCTATCACTTACAAGCTCTATAGGTAGCCCGTATCTTGTGAATACATTCTCAAACAAGAATTTGGCAGTTGTTTGAGCATCGTTCTTTGTAGTAGCCTTTACCTCTACCCACTTGGTGAGATAATCTGTTGTAACAATGATGTATTCTGCATGAGAACCCTTAGCTGGGGGATTAATAGGGCCTACAAAGTCTATTCCCCACTTAGAGAACGCACGTCCACCCATCATAGGTTTCAGTGGCATCTCATCTTTGCGTATAGGATACTGAGTCCTCTGACAGACATCACAACGTTTCACATAGGTATGTGCATCCATGTGAAGGGTGGGCCACCAGAAGCCCGCAAATAGTATCGCCTTGATCACCCGATCTGGTCCAAAGTGTCCTCCTGCTACACCTTGGTGAGCAGTTTCCAAGATCTTGAGATATTCACTTTCATGGACACATAACCTCAGGTAACCATCTTTACCGCGCTTATATAGATTATCACCAATGAGTGAGTAATCCAAGGCTTCTTGTTCTAAACTCCTTTTCCTATCCAGAGTCATGTCTGGAGGGAATGTGTTTGTCCTCAGGAAGGATACTAGAGGTTCGCTCCAATCTGGCACTATGGATACTTGATAAAGAGTAGCGTGTTCCACAGGTGGTTTAGTGCAACAGATTGGGCATTCCTTGCACAACTTTTGGACATCAGCTTCCATAGTTCGCCAATGCACTCCGAATCTCTTTAGAGTCTGTAAAGTTCGTTGCTTTGAATGGTGTTGCTCTAATGCACCTACATGTGCTAATTGCAACCATTTAGAGTACTCATCCTCCTCTACGCAACAAGCCAAGATCCCTTGATCTGTGTGCTTGTACATGCTTCCTGCCATGATTTGGTACTTTTGGGCTTTTACAACCTCTCTATTCCGTGTGTTCACCACTGGATGGTTAGGCCCGTATGTCAATACTGGGACCAATGGCTTAGCCCACTGCGGTACAACTTCCAAATTAAACAAGTAAGCATCAGGAAGGTCATCTGATACTCCTTGTGGGGCTTCTCCCGATGTGAGCCTAGAGAGATGATCAGCTCTCAAATGGGTCCTCCCTTTTCTTACCACAACCTCAAAGTCATATTCCATGAGCAAGAGAAACCATCTCACTAACCTTCCTGTATTGCATGGCTTGTTTACGAGATATAGCAATGCCTGATGATCAGTAAAAAATTTAAACTTATTTGCAAGCAAATAGTGTCTAAATTTCTTAACTGCATATACCATGCCTAATCCTTCTCGCTCTGTAGTGGTGTAATTCCGTTCAGCCGCATTCAATTGTCTACTGGCATAGGCAATTGGAAGATCCATATTACCTTCACCAGTAGGTTGTGCAAGCACACATCCAATAGCATAATTGGATGCATCCACATGAACATGGAAAGGCTTATTCCAATCTGGTGTGGTCAAGATTGGTGCTGAACATAATCTTCGTTTAAGCTCCTGGAAGGAATTCTCGCATTCATCCGTCCACTCAAAGTTAGTCAGAAGTCCGTACATGGGCTTTGCAATGACAGCATACATGTGTATAAATCCTCGATAATAACCACAATGCCCCATGAAAGCTTGTACTTCCTTTACATTCTTTGGCTTAGGTAGCTCTACTATGGCTCTCACTTTTTCTTCGTCGGTAGATATGCCATTCTTTGACACTATGTGTCCTAGAATCTTGCCTTGCCTGACCATAAAAACGCACTTTTCTGGGTTCAAGCAGACTTGATATTCTCTACATTTGTCAAAGATTTGTCTGAGTTCAGGGATATGGGTTTGTCTAATGTTGGAATGAGCACAAAGATCGTCAACATAGACTTCTAAGTTCTTCCTCAGGAACTCCTTAAACACATGGCACATCAATCTTTGGAAGGTTGCAGGAGCATTAGTAAGCCCAAATGGCAGTACCCGAAAGGCAAAAATGCCCCACTCTGTGGCAAAAGCAGTCTTATGCTGGTCTTCTGGAGCTATGGCTACTTGGTTGTAGCCCGAAAACCCATCGAGGAAGCTGTACACTTCCTTGCCTGCTACTCTTTCTAAGAGATGCTCTGTGATAGGAAGTGGATAATTATCTCGAATTGTGGCTGCATTAACCTTCTTCAAGTTAATGCATACACGCAGTTTGCCATTCTTCTTGGGCACCACTACGATGGGGGATACCCACTCAGTGTGCTCGATTTCATAGATAAATCCAGCTTCAACCAATCTATCTATCTCTTCTTTGATCTTAGCAGCATAATTATCGTTATATGTATAAGGCTTTTGCTTAGAGGGTTTAGCATCTGAGTTCATGGGAATAGTGTGTGAGCATATGTCAGGGTCAACACCTTTCAAGTCCTTGTAACTCCAAGCGAATACATCTCTGTATTCTCTTAGCAAGGCAATCAATTCGTGCTCTTCTTCCGCTATTAGGTCATGACCTATGTACGTACATCTCTCCTCTCCTTCTTCTAGGGCCACTACAATTTTCTTGGTAGTTTCTTTGTTATCATAGGCCTCTCCTACTTGTGCCTCTCGTTTAGGCATTCTTATCATGACTCTCCTGTCGTCTATCTCATACTTCTTTAAATTTTCCGGGACCTCAAACAAAGATTCTTCCTCTTCTGGTGAGACTTCTCTCTTCTTTCGTTTCTTTCCTTCTTCCTTTGGGCTCACATGTGTTGCTAATCTTACATCATTTGTAAGCTCTCCATGCCCCTGGGGTTGAAATTCTACTTCATGGAAGTATTCTTCATCTGATGCAAATGGTGGGTCCATAATGATTGACTCTAGATCGGAGTCACTTGCATCCTCAAATGCATCAGGGCTAGGTTCGCATTCTTCTAGAACTGCCTCTCCCATGATTGGCTCTATGGAGAAGACTGAAATGTCATAACCATCCTCATCACAGTGAGGTGTCCATTGTTCTTCATTGATGGCTACGTCCATGGTTGCTAAAATTTCTGCCCAACCGTGAGGTTCAAATTCTTCGTCTGGAAAAACTACAGGTGCATAGGCTGGGTCTTGAATTGATCTATGGGTTTCGTTTGCACCTATTTCTCTGGCCTTTTCTCTCTTCTCTTCCTCTACTGCTACTTTGCACATCCATAAGTGGGTGTCTTCATGCATCCATGAGGATCCAGACCCTATGGAATGCACCGATTCTGTGTCATCTTTAGCTCTATGGATGGGATTCCATTGGATAGGAGGAACATCTCTATGAGAATAGTCCTTGAGATTGACTTTGGTCGTAACGCCCAAGTGCTGCAGGTACAAAGAATTGGTCCCCCAATCCTGTACCACTTGCAACTGTCGCATGAATGGTCTTCCCAAAATCATCTCATAGGCATGATTTTTGCTGAAGTCACATATAGCAAAGCTATGCTCAAACTCAACACCACAAGTGGTGAGAGTTATTCCTTCTAGCAATCCTAAGGGTCTCTCAATATGGCCATCCGCCATCTGCAATTTCATCCTCGTTGGCCTGAGTGCTGGCTTGCCCCAACGCTTCCATAAGGAAGTGGTGGCAATTGCAACTCCTGCACCTGAGTCCAAAATTGCCTTAGTGGTGTAGTCCTCGTAGGTGATGGGAAGATAGGTGTTCCCTTCTTCACCTTCACACATATCTCCTATCTTATCCAAGGGAATTTCTGGCACTGTCCTATGGGATCCTGCCCGGAAACGAGGTTTTGCAACTTCAATGACTCGACTGGCTGCATATTTCCGCGCGTTTGGTCTAACCTCAGGCAGTTCTTCCAAAGTGAGATCGCTCTGCACCTTGGTGTTCTTTACTATCTCCGTGTTCCTAGGTATAACTGAGTCGTCATTTCTCACCATGACTGTAGGTGCTCTTATACAGGTGGACTTTGCTTCCCATGGGCCTGTGAAATGGGGTAACTCTTGTATGGAATTAGATTCAAAGTCCAATCTCTCGTGAGACTGAGTGCTCTCATGTTCCCCGTAAATAGATGGGATGTCTTGTGGGAATTGGTCGTGTGCATCGTCCACAAGTTCAAAAGGAGGAGCGACCTCGCTTTCGTTATCCCATTTGTCTTCTTGAATCTCTCGTAGGAAGTCTGGTGCAAACCGATTCATAGAAGAAGAAGTGTCTGGCTCCGTAGAATTGGGCACATAGGCAACCTGGGAAGGAGGGCTTGTTCTATCGTTGGCTCTCTCCTTGTTCCCATAGATGGCAGGAGCACAAGTTTCTTGGGGAGGATTACTTATTCTATTACTTTTTCGAACAGGCTCATACGCTCTCTGAGAAGGAATGTAGGCAACCTGTGGAGGTACACAAGCTTCCGAGAGAGGCTCTTGTGGCTTTTGGGGGGGAAGATAAGCTTCTTGAGGAGGCACATGGGCTTCCTGAAGAGGCTTGCTTATCCGTTCTCTTGCCCTTTCCTTTCTTTGAGGGGCAGGTTCCTTTTCTGGTTGTGCCATTAGCCTCTCTATTTGCTCTAGGGAGGGGGAATTGTCTGGTTCCATGAAATTTGGCACATAAGCTTCCGGTGGAGAATGGGTCATGATTTTACTTACATTCTCCCTTCCTTGATTTTTTTCTTCCTTGGCAGATCTAGCGATTATTCCCTCTAATTTCTCTAGAAGTCCATCCAAGTGTAATTGCGTCCTGGCTGAGCCCGAGTAATTGAAAAGGCGACTGGCTTCAAACATGGTCTGAGCCAATGCGACCATTTTCGCGCACAGTTTGGTTCTTTCTATCTCTAGGTCAGCCCTAGGGTAACACTTGTCATGATATGTGACATTTGGCCCTTCTTGAATTCTGGCCTGATATGCTTTAAGCATCATGTCTATGTCTTCCGGAATGGGATCAGCTAATACTGATCCTACTTTAGGGGGTGGTGGAATCGTATGACGTGGGTTGGAAGGTGGCGGATCGGAGGGCGATGGGAGTGGTGGTGATGGGATAGTGTGAGAGGGGGTTTGAGAGGTGATTTCAGTTATCCTAGCTTTGGTTTCTCTTATGCTTTCCTCAAGTTCACTCATCTTTTTAGCCCATTGTCTTTTCATTCTTTCTCGACTATCTTTCCATGCTCTAGTCCTTTTCTTTGTTACGCTCTCGGTTTCACTAACCTCTGAGTTCTTATCCTGGTTTACCCCTTGATTCTGCTGCAAGGCTTGAGCACGAGTGACTACCTGTACGGGAGCAGTGGAGGTGACACTTCCTGTGGAATCTACCACTAACCCAATAACGTTGATCGGAGTGATTTTTGGCATATTATTAGGATTCTTAGGGCAATCTCGTAACAGATGTTCTTTTCCACAATCTTGGCAAAAACCTTGGATCGTTACTGACTGGGGTTGTGTAGGTGGAGGCAAGGGACAATCACGAATGAGGTGATCTCCTTGACATCTGTAGCACGGTCCTCTTGGGAATGGAGGTCTTATTTGCCTAGATTGAGGCCTAGGATTGGGGTTTGCATACATGACGTTCGTGTAATCTGACTCCCAACTAGGTTCGTTTGTCTCTTCGCTATAATAGGACTCACCATGCTCAGGAGACTGCATGTAGTAGGCCTAGGGGCTATCAGCATGCGTGGAATCAAAGCTATGGTCACTCGTGTCACTTTCAGAAAGCAAGGATGTTACAGGGACTATAGCTCTATTCAGGTTCTCTTCTGCAGCAGTATACTTTACAGGAATCACATTAGCTGGGGCTGGGGGTTGTTGAGCTAGCACAGGCTGAGGCCTTTGCTGGTTTTGGTATTGTGGTTGGTAGTTTTGCTGTGGCCTGCCATATGGTTGTGGAGGGTACGGGTTCTGGTATCTTCCTTGCTGCGGGTATGGCTGAGGGTAGAGTTGCCTAACTGCCTGTTTGTTGTATGGGCAATCTTGTGCGGTGTGATTGGTGTATCTTCGTTCTATGGTGCAATATTGGCTATTTGGATTGACCTGGGGTTGAGCCAGAATGGGACACACGTTTGCCATGTGGTCACCACCGCATGTATAGCACCTCTTCGCTGGGGCAAACCTTGGGATTTGTTTGCTATTTACACCTTTTCTGAGCTACTTTCTCAGCGAGTTCCTCAATTGATGTAGATTGCGTGGAAGAGTGACTAGATGCACTATCTGAATCTTTGTAGATTTTGGAGAGCTCTAGTTCTTCCCCTAGGTTATCTTCAATGTCAATGCACATGCGTACACATTCTTCTATGGTCCTAGGGTCCTTCAGATACACATAGGATCTCAATTTCGTACTCAGCAATCCATCAAGGAATAAGGCTACTTGTTTAGCAGATGTGGGTAGCTCCGAAATAGGGCACCTTTCAAGATATTGTCTAAATCTTCTTCCTGCAAGTCTCACGGTCTCTTGAGGGGTTTGCTTGAAGCTGTGAATTAATGATGAGGTATTGTGTCTTATGCCACTCTTAGAGAACTCTACAATGAAAGCCTCTAGGAGTTGGTCTATGCTCCTGAACTGACGCTCATCTAATGGCTGAAACCATGTAAGTGCTGTGTTCCTAAGGGTTAGACCGAAGGCATTGTACTGCGTGAACAGATCCTCCACTTGTTCAGCTCTCAAGACTTGCTTGAATTCCGCCACATGATCATAGGGATCTCCTGTGCCATCAAAGTAATTCTTCATGGACTTAACTAGTTGGGTGGGTCTCAAAGTTCTTGTGTGCTCTCTAGGTCTCGGCAGAGGGAATCCATCCACGTTTCTTTGGTTCCTGTGAGCTCTAAGCACCTCAGGTTCTACCCTATTCGTCTCCGTCCTCGTTCTTTCTCTGCCCACTGGGTTGGCAAAACTTACTTCTGGTCTATCTCTGCTTCTGTCTCTTTGCGTACCATGAGCTTGGGAAGTTCCAGCCCCAGGGTGACCATAGGATACATTTGATCTTGGTTGGGGGAAAATAAATTCACCCTTCCAAGTGTAAGCATGCCTATCATTTTCTGTCACCACAAAGATCCTTTCCGAAGTGTGATCTAAGTAGGTCACTCTACCTGGGCTATCCGGATCCTTAAACTCATAGATCATGATATTTCCTATATCAGTTGGCTGATTGGATTTATATCTCCAAAAGGCTTCATCAGTTTCCCGATTGAGGAGCAACTCTATGCTCTTGTTGTCTTGGGGAACCCACTCAGGTGTGATAATCCTAGTGAGAACAGATTTGCCTCGAGGGGTTCTAGGTTCCGCACCCATGTTCCCTTGTTCCAAGTCACCTAAGTCCGCTTCTGAGATTACATTCCCAAATTCATCTGTCCTCTCCGGGTGACTAGTGACTATATATATAGTTCCTTCTTTGTCCAGGTATGCACCATTTTCAAACTTGACAGCTGGGTGTTCTAGTCCAATGGATTGATCAGGATTCTTAATCTGGACCACGGATCTTCCTAGGTCGTCCTCATAGATGCTAGCACCTAATCGGTTGGTCCTAAGATATTCCAGCTGTGTTTTGTAAGGGCCTTCTACCCTGTACAAATAAGGCACTCCTGAACTTCTCGTAGGTCTGTCCATGCCTTGAGACATTTCTGACTCACTGGTCTCAGAGCTAGGGTAGTATGAGTGGTGGCTCAACTGCTGGGCCCAAGACCTAGCAGTGTGGTTAACACTAGCCTCTGAAGATCTAAGGCTTTGTCTCTCCCTTACTAGATGTCGTCCTGATCTAAGGTTCATATGCCTAACTAAGTAGCCCAATTCTTTGCCCAGAGTACAACCTCGTTGCCGATCAATTGGTATCAGTTACTTGATTCTTTTTAGTTATTTCTCTTTTTAGTTTAAGGTCTTGTCTGATATTACGTCGTCAGGAATACTTGAATGTTCTTCGTGCTTTCAGATTGATCGTTCCACGTTAGGTTCTTTTCCTTTATGTTATCGACAGTACAGAGACTAAGTTTTTAGCTTGAACTTGAGTTTTTAGGTAGTCTTCAACTTGATACTGCCTATCGTCAACCTGACTTACTCCTACCTCTACTCGTTCTTAGCTTGAGCTAGGAAATGACAGAGGGAGTTGAGAATATTCCAACCTTACTTGTTGATCCCTTGCTTTATGGTGCTCAAGAACCCGGTTCTCAAGCTTGCGAAGAAACCTTGCTTTGTATGCTCTCTGTTGCTCTCAATGGACCTATAAAAGTCCCACGGTTAGCTCAATGCTTAGATTCAAAGGACAAAACCAACCACTTTCATTCATGTAACATAAACACATATTTGCATTGTGACTTTTAGGAAAATAACCGTTGAGGGCGTGTAGTATATGCCACGAGCTTTCCAACAACCCCAAGAGCTCAAAAAATTGGATTTCGTCTGAAAAAGTTATGACTGTTCAGGGTTTAGGGGGTTAAGTCAGGATTCAATACAAGCTAACAGTCAAACAGGAATACTCGAGTAGCTTGTGGCACGGCCTCGCGATGCAATACTACACCCTAGTGTTTGTCCCACACTTAGTCAAAATTTAGACCAATAATTTTGCCTTGAAAATTTGACCTAATTTGCCCTTCTAATGCGTTCGCAAAGTCTGTCGGTCGCGATTGACAGGTCAGTCGCGATCAACGTGTCGATCGCGATTGACAGGTCCGTCGTGGCTGTCAGTCGCGATTGACTGGTCAGTCGCGATTGACACGTGGCCGAAAAGTCAATCAATCGTGGTCAAAGGGTCGTTGACTCTGTCGTTCGCGATTGATGGGTCGATCGCGATTGACAGGTCGGTCGCAAGGTCTGTCGATCCTGGTCAATCAGTCGTTGACTGTGTCGATCGCGATTGATAGAGCCGTCGTGGTCTGTCCGTCGTGGTCAAACAGTCGTTGACTGAGTCGATCGCGATTGATGACTCGATCGCGATTGACACGTGTCGCGCGTATGATCCGTCAGTCGTGGTCAATCGGTCGTTGACTCTGTCGATCGCGATTGACAGAGCCGTCGTGGGCTGTCGGTCGCGATTGACGTGTCGATCGCGATTGACAGGTCTGTCCGTCGTGGTTTGTCGATCGCGATTGACAGAGCGATCGCGATTGACAGAAATCTGTGGAATTTCAAAAAACTAAACACATTTTTGGGAAGCTCTAGGCCTGTAGGTCATGGATATGCACTTTGTTTAGCAATTAGAGCAATTTTTCAGTCGATCGCGATTGACAGAGCTCGGCAACACACAGACAGTTACTCAGATTTCCGTACCTGCGCAGAGTGCTGGGGACGATGATGCGGCCTGTACCTGCAGAATGCTCACAAAACATGCAAAAAACAGCACATGCAAATTCGCTCTCTCGCTCTCTCTCACAAGTGAAATGAGGGAAATGAGGTGGAGATGGGGATATAGTCAAAAAACTGAAATTTTCGCGATGATGGAGATGGAGGTGGGAGATGGTGATGATGATGATGGAAATGAAGATGGTAAAGAAAGTAAAAGAAAATCGATGAGAGTGAAGAAAATACCTACAACTCCAACGCGTCAACTCTACGTCTTACCATCACACGCTCGTCCTCAAAGCTCGATCCCCGGCAACGGCGCCAAAATTTGGTGTAGCTCAATGATGAGTAGCACCTCCTTTAATGTCAATCCGGGAAGACGTGAGGATGGTATGAAGACCTCGTGCAAGTGGCGGCACAAGTGCGTAAGTGAGAAGCACACAAGCATGCACACACATACACACACACGCGCACACACGGCAAGACGAAGAGGGAGAATCAATGGAGTTCTTTAGATTACTTTCAAAAGCTCTTACAGGTTCGTTTCAATTACAATCTAGCCTCAAAAATGAGCTCTCTAGCTCTTTTTATAGTTTTTGACTAGTTTTGGCCCTGTCCAGACCTAGTGTCCGGCCTAGTTAAAAATTAGGTTCCAGGGCTTATTTGGGGGCTCAAACGAGATCTAAAAAATACGAAAATTGGTACGCAACTACTTCTAAGGCTCCTCAAGCTCAAGGACTCCTTGGCTTGCACAAAATGGAGCTACAAAAATGTGAAATGATATTTACAATGATTGTTAGTGATAACAATCACTGTTGTTGTAGGGATTTCTTCTAGTGATCTGCCATACATATCTTTGAGCTCCCTACTTGCTCTTCCTCCCTGCATGTCCATCTCTTTGATCTGCATTAGTGTCTTGAAAAAATGTTGGCTTACTTACCAGATCTTCTTTGACTGCCCTGTTTGCTTGTGCTGTCCCTTCGCTCTGACTCCCTTCTTTGACTTTCACGTCTTATAAGTCCTGGTGTACCAAGACTACTGCCAACACCCTTGATCATCAAATGAAGAGTAGACGCAAAACTTTCTGCAAAAATCAACTGTTCCTTCAAATCCTTGATCTTTGTCAAAAAATTTTCCATAGAATCACCTTCATTCATGTGCTCACTCTCCAACTGTTTTCTAAGGTAAGCAACACGAGCCTCATTCCTAGCTTGGTGCAATGTGGTAAGTGTATCCCAAGCATCCTTAGCTATTCTCCAAGAGCGAATGTGAGGAATAATGGCACGCTTGATAGACAAAGCTATCAATGCATGTGTCTGGGCATCTCTGCCATCCCAATGAGCTTGCTTTGCAGTAGGTGTGGCAAAAACCGCTACACGAACAGGAATCTATAGAATATCACCATCTTTGACACCTTCTACATCAGCTTCAATACCTGTAGTTGTAACAGTTGTAGGTGTGATATGATGTTTTTCGACACCCTGCACAATGTTCCACAGTCCTTTTGCAACCAATACATGTTGCATCATATAAGCACATAACGGGTAGTTGGTACCATCCAACTTATCCTCAACATCCAACATTCGGAATACATCACTGCTTTCAGCCATGGCTGGTGACCAAAATATCTTGATGCAAAAAACTGACTATATCTCAAAAAGTTGAACACAACTGCCGAGATAAATTCTGCTAGACCTGTAGCAGACTTCGAGATGCTTATACTGACAAACCAAAACCGGTATATATCTTTGGCACAAAAAGACAAAATAGCCTATGCAAGCACTATGATAGTGCATTCGAAGGCCAAAACGAGCTCAAATTGTGATTTTGGCACCAGAGAATGAAGCTGTTTTGATCTCTGAAACACCCTGAGTATGCTCACCAAAATTCCTACGATTTTGAGACTACAACTGGAGAGGTGTCGATGACACCCTAGATGAAGCAATGACCTGCTCCTATACCAATTGTTGGAGTTAGACATCTCCAGAAGCACGCAAATAGCACAAGGAGCTTGGAGCACAACGCACAATACTGAATGTATTACCACTAGAATGTACAAAGATAAGTAGCCTGATAGGGCAATAGGTGTACATACAAGCCGAGGGAAAAAACCCTCCTAAAGAGGGAAAAAAGTGCCCTGGCAGCCCTAGAGTGTTCACACACATCAGTACCTAAATATATCAACAGATAGGTTCAGTAATATTCAAGCAATACATGGACAGATAATTCGAATGATTAAAAACCATCCATGCAAAAGGGGGTTTCATTACTCATTGAAGGATTGAATAATACCCAATCGAGAACAATGGTTTATTATAGACATGTCTAGACCTAGTCTTGTGTCAAAGAGGCAATTGATTTAGAAGATAACAAAGGGATTGATCTTCTAATATATGATCAACAAGTTAGTGAGGAGAGCAAAATACCACCCATAAAAGAGCTATAGAAATATATTTAGGAGCTAAAATATAGTCAATCCCAAAACAACGTAGCTAAGGAAACTTTATGTCAGTCGAGAAAACCATCCAACCCATACATGTACTTATCAAAAGGCATCACATCTTCAAGACAAGAGAACACTCAAGTATTGTAACCTAGAAAGGAAATGGACAAATCATATGAGGGATAAGTGCCTCAATAATAAACAACTACTGAGAGAAAGGGAATATCAAAACCAAGCAGTAGAATTAAGAGAAGGGAATTTTTGGATCAGTCTAGACCCATGTTAGGGCAACAATCACCCATTACAACCAATGTAGTTCTAGTAAATTACACACTAGTGGAGAAAAGCTGGAAAGATCCTTAGTATCAACCACAGAATATTTTGATGGTTATAATAGCCATTCAGATGATCATTCAGAGGATACAAATCAAAATTATGTATATAACAAAGAGCCTTGCCTACAAACTTTAGAATTGTGAAATGGGAGAGTGGAAATGGATGTAGCCACATTCATGTACATAACCAACAACTACATGTCAAATCCAAAGCCTCAATTCAAGAGCATTCAGAAGGTGAACTTTATAAGTGCGGTGGGGGCCATTTTGTAAGAGATTTCCCTAAACCACCTACTTTTATAGTAGAGGGAGCATATTGCAAGGAGTGTGGGAGAGAATGTCTAATCAGAGATTGTCCAAAAAATCCAAAGAGGCAAAGTGTTAACAATCAAATACCTTTGAAAGTTGTGGATACTCTATCAACTTCTGGTAGCAATCAATATGAGATAACACCCATACAAGTGTTAAGTAGATGTCAAGAAAAAAATCAAAATATAGATATTTATGAATAGAAGAAAATCATGAAAAGGAATTCTTTATGGAAAGAGAGAAGAGCAAAACAAAAATCAAAATGGAAAAAGAAAATAGAGGAATTGGAGAAAAAATTACAAGAAAATATGAAAAATAAGTGAGGGGAAGGGGTTATTGACATGATTAAACAAAAGGGTGAGCAAACCAATAAGGGAGTTGTCAAAATAGTTAGACATTGTGATCAGATCATACAAGGCTAGAATAGAGCAAGGACCTATACAAGTTGACCAAGAAAAAGTATTTCCAATGCCAAAATTTGAAGAATAGAGGATGCAACTATGTAAGGAAATCATTGAGAAGACACAAAACTGCTAGAGAAGGACCCTAAAGATCAACCCTAACAACCTAGAAAATTGGCATGAGAGAGTATGGAAGGAAGTGATGGAAAAATATTTACAATCATACAAGGATGATGATCTTTCATACCACAAAACAAAATAGAATAAGGAACAAACCATTGAAACAAAAATACATGAAGAAATATCATCCACAACAACTTATTGGATTTAGTACATATAAATGTATGGGGGGCAAGTCAAGAACCTTCATTGGCAGGGTCAAGGTATTATGTCTCATTTATTGATGACCATAGTAGATGGACTATTCTATAATTTATCAAAAATAAGAATGAATCGTTTGATTGCTTCAAAAATTATCTAGCACATGTGTAGAATCATATAGGTAGATCATTGAAGAAGCTTAGATCTGATGGAGGGGGAGAATACTTCTCCAAAGAGTTTGATGAATTCTTGTAGGATAAAGGTATCAAAAGGGAAGTGACTACCAAGTACTCTCCTCAACTGAATGGAATTGCAGAGATGAGAAACAATACATTGGTTGGATTAGCCATAACAATGCTTGAAGAGAAGAGGTTGCCACATTATCTATGGGCAGAGGCTATTTCAACTATTGTGTACCTTATCAATAGACTACCATAGAAATCACTTCAAGTTATGACTCCTTATGAAGCATGGTATGGAAGAAAACCTAGTCTTGGATATTGCAAGGTGTTTGGTTGTTTGGCTTATCATCATGTGACATCACAAATAAGAGGTAAGCTAGATGAAAGGGAAAGAAAGGTAGTGTTTCTTGGGCATGACTCAACTCAGGTGGGTTATAGGTTCTATAATCCTTCACCCAAGCAACTCACTACAAGTAGAGATGTTGCGTTTGAAGAATAGAGGTCTTCGTATGATGAAGAAAAACAAAAGGTAACTCTACCATATGATCTTGATTCTGATTCTCATCAATTAGGAAGCAAGCATGATACACATGTCCAAGATCCAAGAAGTGATATAGATGATAACCAAGATGAAAGGGAAAATGATAACAAGCTATGGAAGTCAAGAGGCAAAGAAAAAATGAAAGAGTGTGGAGAATGCTCTAAGCAAGCTCCTAGAAGATCAACAAGAGAGAAGAAACAACCAAAAAGTTATGGATATGATTCGACATTTGTTACAAAGCATTCAATCTACTTGGCAAAAGACTCAATTTCAAAGGAACTCTCAATCTATGAAGAGGCAAAGGGAAGCCCTAATTGGGAAAGGGCCATGAAAGAAGAAATAGATGCATTGACGGAGATGAACACTTGGGATTTAGTTCCAATATCACCCAATCAAAGGGTAATTGGTTGTACGTAGATGGGTATATAAAGTTAAAAGAAACTCAAATGGATCAATTTGTAGGTACAAGGCAAGATTAGTTGCCGAAGGATGCTCACAAACTCATGGTATAGACTATGAGGAAGCATTCTCACCATTTACAAAGATGACTACAATCAGAACATTGATAAGTGTAGCTACTACAACAAATTGGAGATTCATCCAACTTGATATAAAAAATGCATTCTTAAATGGTTGGATAAGTGAAGAGGTATACATGTCACAACCTCCAAGTTTTGAAAACCCTAATCATGCATCTTATGTTTGTAGACTTAAGAAAGCACTGTATGGATTGAAACAAGCTCATAGAGCTTGAAATTATAGGTTGGTTACATACCTTCAAGATCAAGGGTTTAGACTTAGGAACTCAGATCCTTCTCTATTCATCAAAAGGTATCACAATGAGGTTATCTATCTATGTGTATATGTAGATGATATAATTGTGATAGGTGATGATCTGAAGACACATCCAAGAGGAGTTCAAAATCGGTGATTTAGATGAGCTCACATTCTTCATAAGTATGCAGGTCATATACACAGATGAAGGAATGTACTTGACTCAAAGGAGATACATTCAGGATCTACTTCTTAAGTTCAAAATGGAGAACACTAAACTTGTAGTTACACTTTTGGAGATGAATCATAAACTTAGTGTTTATGAAGGTGAGAAAATTGAAGACATTAAAAAGTATCAAAGCTTGGTAGGTTGCTTTATATATGTTGGAGTTAGACGTCTCCGGAAGCATGCAAACAACACAAGGAAGGAAAAGACGCTTGGAGCACAACACACAATACTGAATGTATTACTAGAGAATGTACAAAGATAAGTAGCCCATTAGGGCAAAAGGCGTATATAAAAAACCTCCTAAAGAGGGAAAAAAGTACCCCAAAAGTCCTGGAGTGTTCACACACATCACTACCTAAAGATATCAACAAATCCCCCCTGGGAGTGATACGGTGAACAAGTAGCTAGCATTCATGTACAAGGAAGTGCCGAACTATGTGGAAATCACTCCACAAACAGAAGTAAGCCCAAAGCTTTGTGGAAAGCTTCAAACTTCTCCCTAGGTAGACCATTCGTGAAAAGGTCTGCAATGTTCTCCTATGTGGGTGGGCGCATATGCCAAGCTGATCTCCCCAACAGAGAACCTCTTCATGACATAATGATAACGCACCTCAATGTGCTTAGTGCGAGCATGGAACACATGGTTCCTCACAACTGCCAATATGCTCTGACTGTCAGTGAAGATGGTGGTGGTAGAAGACTGACCAACACCCAAATCAGCCATAAGGCATCTGAGCCACACACACTCAACAGTCGTTGTGAAAGCTTCCCTATACTTAGCCTCACAACTGGAAGTTGCCACAGTAGGCTGCTTCTTTCTCAACCAAGATATACATGAGCTACCAAGCATGAAGCAAAAGCCACTAGTGGACACATGAGTGTCATAGCAACCAACCAAGTCTGAGTTAGAAAAAGCATGCAAATCTAGTGGTAGTGATCCCCCCTTGGGATAAAACAACCCAAGTAGCTGAGTACCACTCAAATAGCGAAATATGCGCTTAACTGCCTGCCAATTCTTGGCACCTGGGCAATGCATAAACCTGCTCATCTGTACGACAACAAACTGAATATTTGGCCGAGTAATGCATAAGTAAATCAGGCATCCAACGTCCTACTAATAGAGGACAACATCAAATGCAACTCGAGCATCATGAAGACTCAATCGTAAACCTGTCTCCATAGGAGTGGTAATAGGCTTACAGTCTTCAAGGCCAAAACGTTGCAATAATGTGTCAATATATTTCGTTTGACACAAAGCCATTCCACCATCAACTTGCATAAATTGAATGCCCAAATAGTGATGCAAATGCCCCAAATCAGACATCTCAAATGAGGCATGCAAATCAGCCTTAAAATCAACAATATGCTTCTCAATAGGACCAGTGAGCAACATGTCGTCAACAAAGACAACAATTATCAAAAGCACATCATTAGCGCGCTTAACATATAAGGTGCTTTCAGTTGGACTCTTCTCAAAACCATGTGCAATCAGATAGGCATGTGTCTTCTTATGCCCTTTCTGCACAAAGCCACGGGGCTGAAAAACATACACTTCTTCATGCAAGTCACCATTCAGAAGTGAAGTTTTAATGTCCAACTGACGTACATTCCAACCATGATGGGCTGCAAGTGCATAGATGCACCGAACAATAGTCATACAGCATGTAGTTGCAAAGGTCTCATCAAAATCAATGCCTCTTTCTTGTGCATAATCCTTTGCAACAAGTCTAGCCTTAAACCTGTCAAATGTTCCATCAGGCTTACACTTCAGCTTGTAAACTCATTTTGTGCCAATGGCCTTCTTGCGAGGAGGCAAGTCACATAAAGACCAAGTATCGTTCTTCACTATAGCATCATATTCAGACTGCATAGCAACCATCCAATTTTCTGAATTTTGTGCTTCGTCAAATAAAATAGGCTCATTCTCATCATAGAGACTAGATGCAGCCATAGAATAGCAATCTGATGGATAAGAGGCACTATGAGAGCCTGATCGAGTAGGATATGACGCAGGTGCATCTAATTTGTTGTCACGCAAAGTCTGCATAAGCCATTTTGTCATAGTTTTTGCCTCTTCAATGTCATCTCTCTCATCAAGAAGTGCATCATGTAAATCTGCATAAAAAATGGGATGATTTGCATCACACATGAACCTGCAAAGGCTAAAAAGTTGCCTCATTAGGATCAGCACTAGATTGTCCACCTGTAAAAAGAGGCAGCAAAGTATCATACATGTCTTTGGAGCTAACAGATGTCTCCTTAGTACATGAAAGCAATGCCTGCATAGCATCTTCCACAAAAACAACATCACGGCTAACCAAAATGCATTTAGTCTGTGGATGATACAGATGATAGCCTTTACTTTCAAAATTGTACCCAACAAAAATACATTTTACTACTTTATCATCCAATTTTTTGTGATGTTGTTCAGGCACTAATGCATATGCCAAACAACCAAAAACACGTAGATGAGAAACAGATGGCTTGCAATCATGTCAAGCTTCATATGGAGTGATAGACTACAACACTTTAGTGGAACACCTGTTAAGTACATATGTTGCACACATGACAGCCATAAGCCAGAAACTATGTGGTAGAGCCTGACTCTTGACCATACATCTCACCATCTCCATGAGTGACCTTTTCTTTTGTTCAGCAACTCCATTCTGTTGATGTGTATATGGCACTGTACACTGGTGTTTTATCCCACGTCCAGCGAGGAATGCATTAAAATCAGAAGACATATATTCCCCCCCTCGATCAGAACGGAGGGTGCCCATTTTACATGCTGACAGATTTTCAACCAAAACCAAAAACTGTTTGAAGCACATGAACACTTTGGACTTTGCCTTCAATGGATATACCCATGCATGCCTGGAAAAATCATCAATGAAAGTCACGAAGTAAAGCTAATTTCTAAAAGAAGATGTCTGCATAGGACCACAGACATCACTATGTACAAGCTGCAATTTCTGAGTAGCCCAAATTGAACCATGTTTTGGAACGGAGGAACACTGCATTTTGCCCAAAATACAGCCTTTGCAACTATGTTTTCCGAGTGCCTCAAGTTTGGGCAAAGAGGACACCATTTTAGATTTCTGTAGGCATAGCAAACTAGAAAAATTCAGATGAACAAAGCGTGCATGCCAAATCTTTGCATCTGACATAGCCTAAGAATCATGTATTGCACATGCCAAATCATTTACAAATCTTTCATATTCTATGAGCTTATACAACAAATGCCAGAAGCAATAATCACTTCGCCATTTGACAGATCATGAATTGTACATCTGTCATCAACAAATTTCACAACCAAGCCAATCTTGGCTAATGCAAAAACTGATAACAGATTTTTCTTGATCCCTCGCACAAACAAAGCATTTGACAAAGTGAAGGAACTACCATCAGCAATAGTCAAAATGATCTTACCAACTCCCATAATAGGATAAGAGGAGTTATTGGCGCATGTAACAGTATTCCATGTAGGGGCAGGCTCGAGTGAAGAGAAGAAAGTGTGCTTTGAGGTAATATGTTTGGTCGCCCCACTGTCAACGTACCAAACATCTGAGTCTATTGCGGACATACACTGCTCATTAGAAGATGGGTCAAAACTACAAACAGTAGTAAACGCCCATTCTTCTTTGTGCACAAGATTAGCAGACTCTGTTTTTGGTGCAGAGGCTTCTACAACAACCATTCCAGCCTCTTTCTTATTTGCCTCTGTAGCAGCTAGTTTTGGATAATTCTTTATGATATGATCATTTCCTTTACAATACTTGCAAAACAATTTCTGCTTGTCTGATTTCTTTTCATCTCTGTCTTCCCTCTTTGATTGTGCACAATTAGCATATTTTTGCTTTCTAGATGGACCTGTTATGCCTTGACTGATCTTCCTGCAATAGAACATAGACTAAATCCTCAAATGAAAAGGCATTTGGATTGCCTTTCATCATCAATCGAAGAGTAGAAGCAAAATTCTGGTATAAATCAGGAAGACCATTCATAATGGTCTGCACAATTGAGCTATCTGGTATAACCTCATGAGCAAAAATCAACTATTCCTTCAATTCTTTGATCTTTGTTAGAAAATTATCCATAGAATAACCTTCATTCATGTGCTCACTCTCCAACTATTCTCAAAGGTAAGCAACACGAGCCTCATTCCTAGCGTGGTACAATGTGGTAAGTGTATCCCAAGCATCCTTAGCTGTTCTGCAAGAGCGAATGTGAGGAATAATGGCACGTTTGAGAGACAAAGCTATCAATGCATGTGCTTGGGCGTCTCTGCCATCCCAACAAATTTGCTCTACAGTAGGTAGAATCGCATCACGAATAGGAATATGCAGAATATCATCATCTTCAACACCTTCTGCATCAGCTTCAATATGTGCAGTTGTAATAGTTGCAGGTGTGATAGGACGTTTTTCAAAACCCTACACAATGTTCCACTGTCCTTTTGCAACCAATACATGTCGCATCATATAAGCCCACAACGGGTAGTTCGTACCATCCAACTTATCCTCAACAACCAACATACGAAATACATCACTACTTTTAGCCATGCCCGGTGACTAAAATACCTTGATGCATAAAATTGATTGTATCTCAAAAAGTTGAACACAACCACCCAGACGAGCTCTACTAAACCTATAGTAGACTTCAAGATGCTTATATTGACAAACCAAAACAGGTATATACTTTTGGCACAAAAAGACAAAATAGCCTGCACAAGTGCTGTGATAGTGCGTTCGGAGGCGAAAACGAGCTTAGATTGCGATTTTGATACCATAAAGCGAAGACATTTTGATCTCTGAAACACCCTAAGTATGCTCACCAAATTTCGTGTGAATCCGAGACTGCACCCAGAGAGGTGTAGACGACGCCCTAGATGAAGTGGCGACCTGCTCTGATACCAATTGTTGGAGTTAGACGTCTGTGGAAGCACACAAACAGCAAGGAAGGAGAAGAAGCTTAGAGCATAACACACAATACTGAATGTATTACTAGAGAATGTACAAAGATATGTACCCCATTAGGGCAATAGGCATATATACAAGGGGGGGGGGACCTCCTAAAGAGGTAAAAAAGTGCCCCGGCGATCCTAGAGTGTTCACATAGATCACTACCTAAATATATCAACAATATATGCTACTCATATAAGGGTAGACATCTCATATAGTGTACGAGTGCTAAGCCAATTCATGCACTCACCAAGAAGACCACACATGGATGCAGCTAAGAGAGTACTTAAGTACCTCAAAAGTACAATCAATGAAGGCATATCCTATCCTTACTCTTTAGATTTGGATATCAAAATCTATTCCATTGCAGATGGGCCAGGACCTAAGGATGAAAGAATAAGTACCTTTGGTTACTTAGCATTTGGAGGTTCAAAGCTAGTATCATAGAGTTCCAAGAAGCAACCAATAGTTGCTTTATCCTCAATTGAAGCAGAGTATAGAGGTTTGACCATAGCAACTCAAGAGGCAATATGATTAAAATCATTGTATACAGATATGGGACTTGTGAGTTCCAAACCTCACATATTTTGAAGATAATGTAAGTTCCATGCATCTAGCAACAAACCCTATTTTCTATGCAAGAACCAAAACCATAGAGGTTTATTACCACTTTATCAGAGAGAAGTTCATGGCAAAGGAGATTGACATTTATTTTGTTCCAACTAAAAAGCAAGCAAGTAGCAAATATGATGATGAAGGCACTTGATGGAATATAGCTTTGCACATTTAAATCAATGGAAGGTATTCAAACTATTAGAGACTGAAGACTCAAGCATTATTTAGCTTGAGGGGGAGCTATTGGAACGTCAAGACATTAGTGTTTATTTTATGGGTACCAACTTTCAAAGCATTGGGTTTATTAGATTTGGTGCAACCTTAGTTTTTGTGTCTCAGAGTCTATCTCTGTGCATCCTTGAAAATAGGAGGTACCATTGTTGAGCGTCAGGCTCATTCCAAAAGCATATTTTGCTTATTTCTTGTACTCTTGTGCATTTTATACACTCAACCCTATGTTTATTATTCCTCCAAAAGGATTTTTTCCAATTTTAACCATGTTGGTTGCTATGAGCATTTGAAGTTGATTGTTTCATCCAAAGATAGTAAGTTTTTTTAGCTAGTCAATGTGTAAATCTATCTGTTTTGTATTGAATGTTTCTCCTTGATGATCCAAAGCACATAGTGGATTTTATTGCACTTATCACATGCCTATAAGGTCTATTTGAGTCTCCATAATCTCAAGGGTTGGTCCTGTGGTAATTGGTTGAACCGAACTTCGTCGCTTTGCAACTCACTTTTCTATCTCCTACAAACTTCTCCGAGTTCTTTCATAATGGCGTATTTGATGAAAGTACCAATAGATATAATTGGAGGATGTTGTGAAGGAGAAGAAGTTAATACAGTATTCTCAATTTGTTGTGAAGATAAACAAACCAATGCCATTATAGAAATTGGAGTGGGGGTAGCCATAATGACAAGGGAAATCTGCGAAGAATGGGGAGTTAAGAAAATTCTACCGAGTAGAATGAAATCACAACTTGTAGATGGGCATATAGAAAAAACATTTGAGTATTTAGGGAAAGGTAAAATAAAAACTTTTGAAATCAAAATAAAACACACATTTTTAATAGTGGAATTTCGTCATCTATTATCATGTGAGATCATCTTAGGAAAACCTTTTATGAGACAATTGCATGTAGTTCAAGATTGGGGGAAACATTGTCTTTACCTACAAAACCAAGGAAATGTAACTAAGACTCACTTAACAGAGGGACATTTCATTATATATCTTTGAGAGAATGTAATAAAGTGCACAATGAGAAAGATACTACAAATGAGTTTGTGGAAGTGTTAACTGAAGAGAGTGAAATTGAAGCACCACTCTGGGCATATGGTCCAACAAGAAAGAAACTACCAAAGACATTTTTTTTAGGATAAAAGATTGCATAAACAAGAGAGCTATAGAGGATGAAGGGAATATACCTCAACAAATTGTTGACGAAGATTTTGAACCCTATGGATGGACTCACATCTTGTCTACAATGGATGTAGCCAATGAAGAAAAGAAGGGGATAAATTTTTAGTATGAGGAAGGGTATGAAATCATTCACATATCCTTAAGAATGATGAGGGTAGAGGGAGATAAGAATGCATCCAAGTCAAAAGAACAAGAACTGCAATTAATGAGTAAGCTTTCATACCTAGAAAATGTGGAAGCACTAATAAAATCTCAAGGAAATATAACAAACTCAAACATAAAAAAGAGGAAAAAATAGTAAACTATGAATAGAAGTAAAAGAAGAAAAATGAGGATAATCATGAGGAAGAAGAATTGATGTTCCATCTAACTTCTAAAAATATGAGAATGAAGAAATGTATTTTTTTTACTTGAACCCACAAAGGGAGGAAAAAAAAAGGAGATTCACTTTATATTCAAGAGGAGACTAAAAAGATACTAATTATCCAAGAGGGGGGAGAAGACAAACATATTGTAATAGAAGTGGATATAGTAGTTGAAGAAGAAGAGGCCTTAATGAAATTAGTGAAGGAATTTAGAGGTGTATTTGCCTACTGTTATAAAGATATAAAAGAGATAGATCCCAATATTTATGTGCACATAATACCTATAGCATCAGATGCTAAAGGTAGTAAACAAAGGCATTATATATACATTGATAAATACTTTGCAGAAATTAAGGAAGAAATAGATAAATTATTTGATGATGATTTCATTTATGAAATTGAGTACATTTAGTGGATATCCAAAATAGTTTTAATCCCAAAGAAAAATGGCAAACTTAGGGTTTGTATAAAGTTGAAAAAAGTTAATGTTGCAACTATTAGAGATAGCTATCCATTGCCAATAAAAGATCACCCCACTAGATAGGGTAGCTAGAAAGGAGGTATACAGTGTTTTTTATTTCTTTTCAAGATACAAAAAGTTCCAATTTCATTAGAAGATCAACATAGGACAACCTTTGCTACAGAATGGGGTGTCTATGCATTTAGGGTTATTGTCTTTGGCTTAACAAATGCATCAACCACATTCCAAAGCATGATGTGTCATGTGTGCGAAGATTTTCTAAGATAAATCATGGAAATCTATGTGGATGTTTTATTTAACTTTCAAATAAAAGGGAAGATTGTTTACAAGTCCTGAAAGCTATATTCAAAAAGTGTAGAACTTATAGAGTTTGGCTTATCCTAGAAAAATGTGTCTTTTCTGTCAAGCAAGGTGGGGTGTTGGGACATATAATATCCAAAAATGGCATCTCTACTAATGAAGAGAAAATCAAGGCCATAATGAACTTACCTAAGTCAACAAATTTGAAAGAGTTATAAACATTCATGGAACACTATGGATATAATAGAAATTTTGTATACAAGTTTACTCACATTGCAAAACTTTTGGATGCATTGATTACAAAATTTGAATGGAATTTGATACTTCATGTACATGTGGATGCTTCCAAGTGCACATTAGAATGTGTATTAGCACAACCCATATATGGACGTAAAGTAGATTTTCCTAAAGCCTATGAAAGTAGACAATTGAATCAAAGAGAGAGAGAGGACTACATCATAACAGAAAGAGAGGGTTTAGGTATGGCGTGTGCAATAAAGAAATTTAGACATTATTTACTGGTTAACAAGCTTAAATTCTTTGTAGATCATCAATTTTTATTATATCTATTAAATAAACCCTTTCAAACTAGAAGGATAGTAAATTGTTCTTACTTTTGATGGAATTTGATTTTGAGGTAGTGATGAGACAAGGAAAAGCTCAAATGAGAGTAGATCATTTATCTAGAATGATGATAGGAGATATTTCACAAAGTATAGATGATGATTTACCTCATGCCTACCTATTTAAAATCAAGAGCATGCCAGATTGGGCAAAGTCCTTGCTGTCAATATTGTCTTTTGGACCAAAGAACAAGAGTGTCGAGTCTAAACATGTGGGCTTGCAAAGTAGAAAGTTCATTCTACTATCAGGACATTTGTACCATTTGAACTCAATTGAAATATTTTAATATTATGTACCTAAAGAAGATAAGCAAAATTATCTCGAGAAAGCATATCTTTGGAATCCATGTTTACATACTTCAAGAGAGATGTGAATAAGTATGTATCCCAATGTGAAAAAAGTATAAGTAGAGAATGGCATCAATCAACAACTTTGTTATGTTTTCAAGAAAATCCATAATGGAGTGAACTCATAGTGGAATATCTAAACAAGAACATCATGAAGAAGTAAACCAAATGAACTCATACACAAGGAATTTGAAAGAAATGTGTAAGGAATTTGCATTAACAAATCCCTAGTTGTACAAAAGACGAATGGATGGATATCTTAGAATCCATATACCGGAAGAACCATATTTGAAAATTTTGGAATTAGCTCACTAGGGTATAGCAAGAGGTTCAAGTGATAGGATTGTGAATTAAATCCTTTACATAAGATTTTGGTGGTCAACATTGTTCCAAGATGTTAGGTTGTATTTACAAAGATGTGACCTTTGACAGTTGAAGTATGGACATGATTACAAGAGTTTCAAAGAAGAAAGGAAAGAAGAGAGAAGAACAAGACAAGAATCTTAAGAGGCGGAAAAGGAAAGAGTTAGAAAGAATAGAAAAATAGGAGATTTGATTATTTCTAAGATTGATCAAGAGAAATCTAGAGATCGCTTTCCAATAGTTGAAATGATCTATCAAGGAATAAAAATTAGGGTCTTTTCTAAATACTATAGATCAAGTAAACCTAATTAGTTCCAATTTGTTGAGGCAACTTGAGGAAAGGAAACATAGTAAAATCAACTCGAGGAAGAAAACATATTTAAAAATACAACAATTAAAGCAATTAATGGACAAAGACTTTCTTCATTCTCAACAATAAAAACTGACTTGAAAATATTAGTACAAAGCTCAATATCAAAATATGTTTGAAGGCTACTCTGACAAAACTATAGACTGGACTCAAGAAGCAATGGAGCATATTGATAATTTGCAAGAGTAGATGATGAATGCAAAACCTGAAGTGGTGTTCCTTAAGAAATAAGAAGTGATACTTGATTATTTCTAGGAGCTCAAGGACCACCAAGAAGAGAACTACTCTAGTAGTAGTAGTCAAGAAGAAAGAAAAAAACTAACTAAAGAAAATGTGAAGGAGAAAAGCAAAAAGGATAAGGAGGTGAAGTTGTACAGAGGGAGGAATTGGCAGGAGATTGTGTAAGGATTCAAAAATTAGAAGATAGCATTGAAGAAGAAGAAGCAATACAACAATTTGCAATGACAATAACAAAGTGGATTCAGAAACCAAGACTAACAATGATATAGAAGGCTTCCTCTTAAAAGGTCTCATCTTATCAAAGCCTATCACATCAAAGTAAGAAAATGGGTGTTCAAAAAAAGTCAACAAAAGGTATGATCAAAGTGGCTGAAGA
>MU261524.1:0-5000 GCA_020310875.1 Ceratopteris richardii
ATATATATGTATATATATATATATATATATACATATATATACGTATATATATACATATATAACATATATATATGTATATATATATATATATATATATATATATATATACATATATATATATATACATTATATATATACATATATATATATATACATATATATATATATATATATGTATATACATATATATATATATATATATATATATATATATATATTATATATATATATATATATATATATATATATATATATATATATATATATATATATATATATATATATGTATATATATATACATAGTTATTTTCGGACTCGTATGGAAAAAATACCATACTTCCATACTCGTATGGGTATGGTTTGAGTATGAAATTTTTCGTACCTCAAA
Organism: Ceratopteris richardii; assembly: GCA_020310875.1. Classification (NCBI taxonomy): domain Eukaryota; kingdom Viridiplantae; phylum Streptophyta; class Polypodiopsida; order Polypodiales; family Pteridaceae; genus Ceratopteris; species Ceratopteris richardii. The sequence goes on from MU261524.1 coordinate 389, forward strand.
ATTTTCTCCTCTCCCATTGATTTGAGTTGAGGACAAATCCATAGCAATTTCATATTGTTTTTATGCAAATTCACTCTCATATACTCTCCTCCATTATACGCTACATATATACTACAACCTAAGCTATACTAGCCAACAAAATTATGATCTTTAATATTATACTATTGTATGTATAATACTTCAAATTTTCAATATTTTTTGTGCTAAACGTATGATATCACGTATGATATTTTTGAAAAGATTCCATACTTTTTTCATACTTCCATACCCGTATGCGTTTGCCGTATGGTTCACGTATGGAAAAACTATGTATATATATATATATATATATATATATATACATATATATATGTTATATATGTATATATATACGTATATATATGTATATATATATATATATATATATATATATATATATATATATATATATACGTATATATATTTGCACCAAAGACCTTACTAGAAAATTGTGCACATACACTTCTTTCAGCTGCACACAATACTGTGCTTGATCTCAGCTCATCTTCAGCCACCCCAAGCTCTGCATATCCTTTTACAGCAGCCTTCTTTCTTCTACTGCAACCCCTCTTAATTCAGCTTGTTTAAGGTAGACTAGAGCTGCATGTTCTTCTCCATTCATCCTTTGCAGGTACATCTTCTACAGCCATATTCATCTCAGCCTTTTGCTGCCGTCAGGATTTTGTCCACCATGCTGTGCTGAAGACCCTACTACCGCTAGATGTGCTCATGCAAGTCTACATCTACTTGTTGGAAGAGGATTTTTTCATCATGCTTCAGTGATTTCAGATTCAACTCATTTCAAAGAATATTTTTAATCCTTTTCACTTCATAGTAGGTCAGTTCAGTTTGTACGTCATGTACTAAAATGGTTTTTCTGATGAAATCATTTACTTCATCGCCCATCTTTTCTCTCATTCTTTGTCATTTCAAAAATCTTCAGATCAAAAACGTGATACAATTAAGCGAAATTGGCTAAATAATAATGTTTCAAGCCTGCTTTTCAAACTTTCCGGTAATAATATGACAATCCATAACTTAATAAAACATCTCCAGTTAAAATAGGAAGGCAAAATAAAAGAATCAAATCTGTGCTTTTCTTTACCAAAATTGACCTGTAGTTAACAAGAAATAATTATGTTTCTTGCACTCTTGAAACATGTCAGTAAGCATGTGGACAATGGCACTCTTTCACTCAGAATAACTTTTCCTAAAGGAGGATAGAAAGCCTTTGATATACAGACGCATTCAGTGTCCAAATGATGAAGTCAAAGTTGATATACAAAAGCCACAATCAGCATGAAATTGAGTTAGCTGCATGCTGATTGAAGCATGTACTTCGCATAGATTGACATACAGAAGGAATAGATGCATCAAACTTGATCAAAGCATATGGTTGCAGCTTGCATGCTACATTGACCATAAAGAATACATATATGTCACAGAATTAAGCATGGATATCTATATCTGCATAGGCCACATATATGTCCATGTGTACGTATCACCACCCATTCACACTGTTCTGAAAAGGAAACTTGCCGCTCTAAATTTAATAAGAAAACAAACCCCAGAGAAAGGGGGGAGTTGAACTTCACACTAACCTGCACTCCCAGTAAAACCAGAGATGAAGGCACGTCGTCTGTCACGTTCAGCCACATATTCACTCTGAAATTGAACAGGTATATCATGTGAAAAACAAAAGAAAAATATCATCCTCACAGAATTGATAGCAAAGCGAAGACACATACATAATCCTCGTCACCAGCACCTAGAGTGAGCAAACAATCAGCATGATGTGGGCTCAAACATCAGAAAAACATGCAGGCGAGAGAGAATGTGAGGATAAGAGAAAGAGAATAAAGAGAGACAGTGCATATACAAAAGAAATGAACCCCCACAAAGAAGTTTGTTGTAAATTATGTGGCAAATTCGGGAGCAAATACAAAAGCAACATTATTCTCTGCAAAAAAAGGGATGACTTTCATCCCTCTTAATTATGGGACTAATCAGTAATACCTGACAGAAATGATGACAGAGACCACATCATACTTTAATATATCCATAGATTTGGGTTTCAAAAATACTTAAAAAACATTCATGCACACAAACTTCTGTGCGTGTATTTTCTGGGAAAGGGTGTTTGAAAAAGCGAAAATCGTCCATGCACATAAACTTGTGTGTGTTCTCTAGGAAAAGGGTGTTTAAAGGTGAAGGGCATGTAGACTTAATATGAACACCTGGCATCTACAATGGTTAACTAGTAGGCTCAGATCCTGCAGTCTAGGCCACTCCAGCCTGCCCTTCCACTGTAAGATAGAAGAAAGTCAAAACTCTCCTCTCCACATCCAAGGAAATGAGAAACCTCTCGGCTCAATCTGTGGTGTCTGAAACCATGGTTTAGATTACTCACTTATTTCTGAATCAACAATATGCACCCTAGGTCTGCCATCACATATTTGTTCACATTGACCTGATCTTGATGTTGTCCTGATTTATTCAAGGCAAACAGTCATTCAGGGCCCAGGCAATGCAGAGTCTCCCTCACACCACCTCACAAACTGAGAGAGGCAGAGCCATGAAAACTCCTCGAGGAATGAGCTTCAGAAATACAGAAACCATATGCTGACACACATCACTCACAAGGCCTGAATGAGATAGTTAACATATTTCTTCCAGAATCAGCCAGAGAGCATCAGATATCTCAAAAGACCCTGAATTGACTATTGAGAAGGCAGAGAGGCAGAGAGCATGCAGAGGGCCTTGAGTTCCTGGCTTCAGAACCGCTAGGCAACATACACCTGTTATCCAGAGGATTAAGCTCCATGATCCACAAAGACAGTGCTTAAAATTGGTGCCCAAAATGGACATCAAATGTGGGTTTGGGCATCCTTTGGTGCCCATTCATAAGAACCGATCATCCTTTCTAGGAACTGGGCATCCCTTGTTACATTTATTTTATAACATATACCTTCGTGTATAAGCTATCCCCTAGTGATGGTCTCCACTCTCTTCAGCCATGAAAGTTTGATGTCCAACACCACTTCTAACACTCAAGACTCATGATGATGAGGTAACTTCTATTAGATGTTCATTGCCCATCCTTTACCCAAATGTGTATAAAAGATGCACCTGAGTAGCTTGTAGTCGAAGTCTTAAGGGCTGACATGTGCAAAATTTACTACAAGTTTTCCCCTATCATTAATACAACACATGAATCTGCATATTGTATCTTGGGACATGATGTTTGGTTAGGTACATTAATCACTCCCCGACTTTACATAGAGAAGTCCCCAGTACTAGTCTTGGGAATTCTGGATAGTATAATCAGTAGAACCACTGAATACTCTTTCGAATGCCCATGAACTAACCACAAGATGTTTTCTATATGCAAGCTTTAGTGTTCTAATTCTTGAACTTGTGTGCAACATTTTTCAAAGACCTCCAGTCACTCTAGTTGTAGGCTGAATATGGGGCAACTATCAGAACTATTATTGAGTGCATGTGGTCGAATCCCTTACAAATGATTTGGGTGTTGGTCACCATATTTATTGACAGTCACAGCTCATTGGCAATTGGGAGGAGCTGAGTGTTTCATGCTTGCACTAAGCACATTTTTTATGTCAAGGAGAGACTCCCTGTTGGAGAGTAGTTTGGCTTATGTGCCCGCATAATGTTGGAGACCTTTTCACAAAGGCTCTGCCTCGCAACAACTTCGAAGCTTTTCACAAAGCTTTGGGCTTACTCCCTTTTGTGGTCGATCTTAGTCCACAATGGTTAACACTTCCTTATACACGAGTGTCCGCCCCTTATACACCGCATCCCTCCCGAGTCCCAAGAGGGATTTGCTAGTATATTGTGATAGTGAAATGTGTGGACACACTTAGGACTATCGAGGCTTTTTTCCCCCTCTTTAGGAGGGTTTCTTTTCCTCGTCTTGCATATCCACTCATAACCCTAGCTAGTCATCTTTGTGTAATCTCGACTTAATAATACACTTTGTGTTGTGCTCCTAAGCTTCATCTTCATCCTTGTGTTGTTTGCATGTGTTCTCTCTCTCCAAACTCCAATAACTAGGAGTTGAAGCAAGAGATAAAGATGAATCTTCTTCAAATATGGTAAACATAAGTTTGCCTAAATAGACACTAATCAGACAAAAAAATTCTCCTCTTCAAAGAAGATATGAAAACGAATATGGTCCAACAAAAGAATAACAATACAAAGCTGACCTTCAATCAATATATGCATAGTTTATACAACAAAAAATGGACAGTCATATGTAATTCTTCTTCTCTCCACACACAGAAGATGAGAGTACATGATCTAGTACAAACCTCCAAAAATCAGCTTTGGATGCAATTTGTGGAGATTATACCTTTCTTTGTTCGTTTTTAGGCCCACATCAATATTGAAATTTGAGACAAAGACAAAATAGAGCAAAGATGGAGAATAGAGAAGACGAGAGAGATAAAGGAGCCAAACTCCACATATTTTCCATACATAATAAAAAAAGAAGTACACAAAATTATCAGAAACATCTAAGAGATGCTAGAATTAATACCACTGTTCCTCTTCACAACTCCACAATCTCCATGAT
>MU261524.1:12500-75000 GCA_020310875.1 Ceratopteris richardii
AAACGAAGAAGAGCTTTTAATGAATTATTGGTGTAATGTGTATTAACTAAAGCCGTTTTGAGAGAAGACCAATGAATATGACCATTATCTAAGCAATGCAAAGAATTCGTACATATATGTATATGTATATATACATATACATATACCTATATGTATACACACACACATATATATATACATACATACGTAAACATACACACATACACACACACACACATATATATATATATATATATATATATATATATATATATATATATATATATATATATATATATATATATATATATATGTGTGTGTGTGTGTGTGTGTGTGTATGTGTGTGTGTATGTATGTATATATATATATATATATATATATATATATATATATATATATATATATATATATATATATATATATATATATATATATATATATATATAGACACACACACACAAACATAGAGACACAACAAATAGCCATGGCTGAAAATGAAACTCAATAGAAAAGCCATGGTTGGAAATGAAACACAACAAAAATTTCAGATTTTAAGAACAGATAGAGGTGGTGAATATATGTCAAATGATCCATGATGAAGTACATGAATTTACATGATAGGATAGTGAATATGCATCAGATACAAGCTCGTCATAACTTCACAATCTCCAAAGCTAAGGATGATCTCCTTCAAATAGATAAGCTCCATGTTGTGCACACCTTGTTGACGATGAAGAAAACAAACTTCACCTCCTCCCAGTTGAAGTGAACACCTCTCCTCCAAGCTAACTCAAGAATAAGCACTCCAAGTATGATTATTTTAGTGCACCATATCATTTTCTTTATATAGAACATCAATTCCATGATTTTTTGTCACAAAAAAGCCACACTATATATATATATATATATATATATATATATATATATATATATATATATATATATATATATATATATATATATATATATATATATATATATATATATATATATATATAGCTCGAAAGGAGTAATATTAAATTATGTAATAAAAATTTTCTACCACATTTTCTTACCATTTTCCAAAAATGGGACCATTTCTTACCATTCCAAGAATTAATTTTATCCTTATTTTAAACTTATGCATGGGATCCCTAATGGAAGGTTGCCCAATCACATGTTTTCTAACAATAACCAAGATCAAAAGAAAGTTGATGGTACTATTGATACATACAAACAATAGCTACATTCTTTGGTTGACTATTCATCAATTAGATATCAAGACAACATTTCTCAATGGAAGTCTACATGAGGATATCTACACATAACAACCAAAAGGCTTTGAAGTTATAGGTAAAGAACATCTTGTTTGCAAATTGATCAACACACTTTATAGTTGGAAGCAAGCACCAAAAGCATGGTATTAGAAGATACACTTACATCTTATTTCCATTGGTTTTGAAAACTCAAAGGAGTCTCTTATTATTTATGTTAAGTAAGAGGAAGATGTTTAGATTAGAATCATTATTTATGTTCATGATATAATCATAATCGGCCTTAAAGATTCATATGTTCAACTTTTTTAACATGCAGTTTAAGAAAGTTTTTTATATTAATGATCTGGATTTTCTATAATATTATCTTGCAGTTGAATTGAATCACCAGAATAATTGTATGTTCATGAATCGTGACACAACAAAAGTATAATTAGAAACTACTTGAAAGGTTTGAAATGCAAGATTCAAAGCCTATGCAAACTCGTATGGATGCAGAAGGAGATTCAGAACCTATGCAAACTCCTATGGATGCTAATATTTCTTTTATAAGTAGACGCAAAATTCAAAACCTTTTGATGCTACTATATATATTCATGGAGTAGGTTGCTTAGTATATCTTTGTAATACAATCCAAATATAGAGTTTGCAGTTTCTCAAGTATCAAGGTTCATGCATTAACCTCTCAAAATTCATTGGAAAGCAATTCAACACATTTTTAGATATTTGAAGGATATAAAAAAAATTGATATGGTATTTCCTAAGTCACCACATTTTACACTTAAAGAATTTGTAGATTTTGATTGGGAAAGTGATAAGGACTCAAGAAGGTCGACAAGCAGTTATTATTTCTTTGTTAATGACTAATTAATTTCATGGCATTCTAAGAAAGAACCTATTGTAGCTACGTCTCCAAGTGAAGTAGAGTATAGGGAAGCCTTTACAGCTATACTAGAAGCTATTTGATTGCAAAAAATTTTATGTTATCTTGATGTTTATGTTCACTTATTTTTGCATATATTTTCAGATAGTCAAAGTGCTATAGCTATGCAGAAAACCCTCTCCATCATGCAAGGACAGCATATTGAGGTTCACTATCATTATATACATGAACAAGTAGCAAAGAAGCACATTGAACTTACTTATGTTCCTACAAATAAGAATATGGAAGATATTTTTACAAAGTTGAAAGGCACTATCAAGGGAAAGGCATCGCAAGGTATGCAAATTATTACATTTTATCCCAATATGACATTGAGGGTGGTCGCTTGGAAACAAGGTGGTACGGAACGTTTTGTACGGCACGTACGGTACGCGTACAGAACGTGGTGCCGTACCAAACGTCGGGATATGGAATGGTATGGAACGTTACCTTATTACTTAATATATATATATATAATTTTTTTTTTTTTAATTTATTTATTTATTTATTTATTTATTTATTTATTTATTTATTTATTTATTAGTGAGAGAGTTCACGGACTCCTATGGCAAGCCACTATCATAAAACCACAAGGTATTGTTTTTTTAAGTCGAGGTTCCATACGTTGTTTGGAACGTTGGTGCGGAACCAAAAGCGCCGAACCATAAAAGTTGTTTGGAACGAGTTCCAAACCAACTATGCTTGGAAACAATGTCGCATTGTGAGATATTAACCCTAATTTCCAACAAACCCTAAACTGATCACTATTTCTCATAATGGATTTGATCAAAATTGGTTAATTATTTATTACATATTCTTTAAGTGCTCAATAAGAGCTATCTATCTATATATAACACTTGGTCATCTAACATGTGTATATCCATTAAAGCCAAATCCTAAAATCTGATCAACACATCTAAAAAAGTCGAGAATAACTTTAAAAAATTCAATGGCTGAGATTTAATGTCACAAAAAGTAAGATCCTAAGGCCATTATTACTTGTGCCTATATTTACGCTTTACTAGCTGCCTAGTCACCATCTCAAAGTCCATGCATAAGTGTTTATTATGCTAGAAAAGCTGTTCTATCGCCAAAAATCACACCTAACTTTATTTGAAGGCTGCTTCCCTGTATAAAGAAACTTTGAGGAACACAAATTAAGTCATATCTCTTATTTCTTTGAGTTCTTGCAGGTAATGTTGATCAAGCTGATTTGCTGTTGTTTCGAGATGTATCGCTGCTCCTACCTCTTCTACGCACACACATCTTACGTGTGTGGGATGCTGATTATTGTGATTTTCATACATACAAACAGCACATAGGTTGTATATTCCTTATACAAGCCTGTTTATCATCACTTTCCAGCACACCTGCACATAGTTTTTACAACTTTCAGCACAATTCTCTCATGTTATGTATCTAGAACCATTCAATTTTCAGCCTTAGATTATTTTGGTGCATACATTGTAGCGCCGTGCCATCACTAATCACGTTATTTTAGAGTAAGACTTGATGCTCGTTTACATCCCTTGTCTCTTCCTCTATTCTCTATATTCTCTCATCTATCTTATCTGGTTCAAGTAAGTGTATGTGCACAAGGTTTTAGTGTTGGAAGATCATGTGATCTCTGAAAGTCCTACCTCACTTCCAACACATTAAAATAAAAAGTACAAGTTTTCTCATATTTTGAGTTAGCATGCTTACATGAATATGCAAACCAACCTCAAAAATTGTTCACAAATCATGCACAAACATATGTATAGATGTAAGAATAAGAAAGTCCACAAATTTTCCTTTCACATTCTATAATTCAACAAACGCACTTAAAAAAATCAAAGTCTTATATAAGAATACATTCATAATTCACTTGTAATAATGTTTCTATGTACATGAATGAGTATTGAGCATATAATCGTATGTCTATGCATACATAAAAGCTCACACAATGTCCAACTATAAAATGAGCATGGATATGCAATTGTAAAATGATGATATCTACATGTATCTATAGCAATACATATAGACAAATGTATTGCATAATGTGTCTATGACTCTTAGGCCACAAATGGACTACATCTCCAAGCATGTAAGAACGAAGGATGTCCCCAATGCCCAACATCATATCCACTAATGCTAGCCATCCTCAATTCATGTCCTCCATGCATTCTAGACTTGCATTGAGTTTTGGTCGTTTGCAAGGGGATCATTGGCAACTTGTTTTCTAGCATGGAGGGATAATCTATCGAGCTGTTATATAAAAGGCTTTCTTCTCACTTTAGAAGACATCATGTTTAAAAATTAAGCCTTAAGTAAGAGCTTCTCGCCTTGTGGGTTCATCATACCTTCTATCTCTTAAGTGTTGCAACTTACTTGATGCCTTAGCCTCCTCTTCATATAGCTTGAGTGTAGCATCACATCTCCAAGTCTCCACACTAGTCAATCCCTTACCAATGATATGATGTACCAGAACGTATACCATAGCATCTTCACTAATATAATGATGTGAGACAACATACTACTTTTAGCTCATATGATGATATAGATATCTCTCTTTGTGATGATATGATCATGGCATATCTGTATGCAGTAACTTATTCATTGTTGATTGCTACTTATGGTTATTACTTCTCAGTTCAAAAGAATGATGCACCTCATGTTCTTCAAAATTGATGATAGTAGTATAGACAATCGACCTAAGAAGCCTTATTTTTTGATAAATTCTTCTTCTTTGGTGTTTGCCTTATTTTCGATAAATTCTTCTCCTTTGGTGTTCACATATGTTTATACAACCCTCTTACTTTATTAAAAAAGACTTCAAATAGATTACTTTATTAAAAAAAGTTTTTTTTTTTTTATTTAAGCGTTGTAATGGCTCCCCTTCCACAAGGTTATCATCAACCTTTGGATGCATCATTATCCCCATATTACTATGATGTTTGTCCGCACATATAATACTTGCATACCTGTATCTGCATGCATGCATGTAGAGCTTTCTATGCTTGAATGCTAAAAGCACAATCTATAAATGTACACATATCTATGTCTAGTATATGTCCCTATATGGAGATACGCATGTCATGCATAATGTAAATACTCTTATGTATCCAAACAATCATACTACGCTTATGTATTTGAGCAAACATGTATTTCCTGTCTGCATGTGTACTGTTTATGCTCGTGCAGTGTGTTTGTGGATGTAACTTTGTAAGTCTTCTATGTCTTTTAGCATACTAGCGTCTACTGTCCTTTTCCTTTGGAAGGAATAAGAGGGATCTGAATGTTAGAAAAAAGCAGGCAGCTGAATCCCCTTCACAGCAATCCATAATATACTATCAGCATGAACTAAGAGAGTTCATACTCAATTTTCCCCAGGGCTGCACTACTGGGAGTTAGAAGGAACTGAATCTATGATTCATGCCATTAATGTAAACTAACCGCGGCATGTACTTGTAGATCAAATATTGAGGAAAGGGCATGTGAACTTCATTAGGCTACCTTGAAGGCTCAGATTGTCTACGCCTGACTATATAGATTCCTATTTGCACATGATTCAGCATGCATATTCCCATGCACTATGCATGCGCAAATATCTCGGAATTTGATAAGTAAAGCTATATCACATCTTAAGCTGACAGAGTTCAAACTTAGTGACCAAACTTTCTCATAAAGATCTCGGGGCACGTAGAATTGAATGTCCTTGATTGACATGTGTGCTGATTGTTAGCCATGCAATGTAAGCATATTAGACTAAAAACCCAAAAAAAAAAAAAACAAAAAACAAAAAAAATCTCTCTCTCTCTCTCTCTCTCTCTCTCTCTCTCTCTCTCTCTCTCTCTCTCTCTCTCTCTCTCTCTCTCTCTCTCTCTCTCTCTCTCTCTCTCTCTCTCTCTCTCTCTGTGCACCTGATGAGCATCTTCAGAAGGTACAATCAGAGCATCTAATGAAGGTGAGTGAGACAGCATCAGCGAACGCAAAGCATCGAGATGATTGATGGCCGTTTCCATCGACGCTGGTATATTCCGCCAGAAGTTCGTAAATGGTCGACTCTGCAGTCTTTAACTGCAGCAGTATCTAGAGTGGGAGCAAAAGTGATGAAATAATAATATAATATATATCTACATATATGTATGGAGAGAGAGAGAGAGTGTGAGTGAGAGAGAGAGAGAAAGAGAGAGAAGAGCGATAAATATATCGTAGAAATTAACGCACCGAGATCTCGCTCGGATCAAATTCTTCGTTGTTTTGTATCTTGCCCGTTTCACGACTACATCTAAAGGGTTTAGGATGTAGCCTAGAAGCCAGAACTGCACTAGATACTCCAATAACTTTTTAGTACTAAAAAAAGTACTCACACATACCGATAATCCGTTGTTGATTTGAGATTTTTTTTTAGGGAATTTCGATTTTCCGATCTAGACTTGTCTATAGCTTGAAGCCATCAATGTGAATAAGGGCATAGTACCCATGGGACATCCCACACAAACACGAGTAAACACAAGTAGAATGCCTATCACCTATTAGAAATGAACATACTTCAAACGTACATTATGGGTAGGAAGAACTGGATAGGGATAGTTGTAAGATCAAATGTGGAGATTAGTTTGAATGAAGTTGACTTTGCAACAACGAGCATAACTTCTGTTATTGTTGATATTGTTCATCAAGAGCACCGGAAAGCCAATGATTCTTTGAAGGGAGCTAGTTTAACATCTCATCATATGATATAATGTAGGTAACCTATCAATATGACGAAGAGGACTTGAACACATGCCTCCTTAAAGAAAGGCAAATGATCAAACCAATTGATTCAAGTTTTCATTCTAAAGGTTGTTTAATGGTACAGCAACATATTTTGTACAACAATATATTCTGATTATTTTTGTTTTCCAAGAAGTTTAAGATAAAATTATTGATCAACTTCAGAGCAAATGTCCCTTCTTTTAGTAACCCACTTAAGTTTACTTTAACTTGATCAATGGAGCTTTTACTTTACTTTAACTTTAACTTGAAGCTCATTTCATATGGAGCTTTATGTTGGAACCCACACATCAACATAAATGGGCTAAAACAATTTAAAATATGTTTTGTATTACTCTAACCAAACTCCATGATTAGAAAATAGTCCTCTTGATCAATTTGGTTGAGACATATGCTCATTGAATTTCTTCCATCTATTAGTTAACCAGTGAATTTGGTTGAGACATATGCTCATTGAATTTCTTCCATCTATAGTTAACCATTTCTATTTGACCATGCATTTCTATATGTTTAACAATGCCCGTGTTCAATTCAATATCCAGCTATTTAACATCACACTCTAAAAATGACTTGGAAGTTTTTCATGTCCTGTGCAAAATTATATACTAAGGTAGGCCGTAGATTCATTATTTTTTATATAACTTGGAAATGACCATAGATTCATTATATACTAAGGTAGGACATAGATTTATTATTCATTAGCAAGGTAAGTGAAATTGGACTTTTGTCATTAGACAAAGACCTAAGGGCTAGGGCTTCATATTTTTACACATGTTCACGTTTTTGCACGTAGGTTTAGAATTCAAAAAGAATAAGTTATCGAGGTTCAAAGTTTCTACAAGGACAGATAAACAAGGTAAAACTACTATGCATAAAACTACTCATTTAAGTGACAACAAACTCAATATCACACCAAGTTATGCATAAGTAAGTAAAGCATTCAATAGCATGTTGATAGAAAACAACAAGACTCAACCCTAAACCTGTCCATGGAAGTGCAACAGTGCAGTATTCAAGGAGAAAACATTTCACTAATGTGCCAATCTATTTTTTTTGACACAATGGTATTCCCCCATCAACTTGCATAAATTGAATGCCCAAAGAATGATGCAAAAAACCTAGATGTGACATCTCAAAAGAAGTATGCAAATCAACCTTAAATTTGACAATATGTTTCTATTAAGACCAGTGAGTAGCATAACATCAACATATACAACAATGACTAGAAGTACTTCATCTGTACACTTAGCATATAAGGTGCTCTCTATTGCACTATTCTAAAATCCATGTGCTAGCAAGTAGGCATGCACATTTTCATACCAAGCACGTGGTGCTTTCTTCAATCATACAATGCCTTTTTCATGTATTTTCTACATCAAAGGGTTGACATACATTTGGTAGCTATGAATTTGGGTTTCAAAATTCATTAGTTGGGATTTAAGTTGCTCAAATCAGGATTTTATCATTCTACTTTATGATTTTGTTCTATAAGCTCCTTATTTTTTCTTATCAGTGATAAACTCATCATACAAGCTTACATCTTGGTCTAGATCTTTCATGTTTTTTCGTTTCTTTATTTGGAATCAATTCTATTTATGGAGGTGTCTTTATGCGTGTTTCTTCTTCTATTTGTGACACTTATCCATTTTTTGTATATGTAGACTAGAAATGGAAGTAAATAAAAACTAACTAGAAATGGAAGTAAATAAAAACTAACAAACCAAGAAACACTTCCTTGGAATTTTGAGAGCTCCTTTGGACGTTGGAAGATCCAAAGGCACAATCTAATGATTTTTATATTGTTGGTCCACTTATCATGTGAAAGGTTGTGACAAGTTCCTCTCCAACTTTTTAAATATATGAATATATCCTAAACCTTGTGAAACTATAAAGAATTTCGCATCATTTGATAGTGTCAAATTTCTCTTTGATTTTTGCCTTAGCACGCTTCAATTCGGCTCTCGCACAAGAAGTTATGGCCTCCAAAATGTATGCATACAGATAGAAAGAGAGTGAAATGAGGGAGGGTGTAACAAGAAGATGGCTTCACTTTGTGAGGCAATTTCAGGAAACCTAGACTCCAAAATCATGGCTCCTTTTCTCATTCCAAATACTTGAATTCAGTTTCCAAGAAGCCCTTATTTAGCTCAAGATGTACTTCCATATTCAAGTTATATCTGCCACAATCTTGGCACAATAAAAGATGTGTGTGCATATCTATGCCACTCTCCTCTCCTTTTCCCGAAGGAAATGTCACTCATGGATTATAGAGAGTGTCAGCCACCAACCAAATAATCCTATGTATGGTCCTACATAGTCATGGATTGGGGTATAAGATGAGGGATCTTACCTTCTTATCCTTGCAAAGAGAAAGGGCGAGAGAGAGAGAGAAGGAACTCTTCTCCTTGGCACATTTATGCATGTTTGTGGGGGTTGAAGGCATCTATAAATTTGATGGACGTCCTAAAGGTAGGTTATGTGTATGCATGTAGACATTGACGTTTTAGGTCATAGGATTTTTTTTAAATGGAGGTTCGGCAGAGGCCTACTCCTCCAGGCTTTAACATTGAAATTGCAACTGTACAAGGAAGGGCATAGTACCCATGGGATCCCCCTTATCCCACAAGAACAGGGATTTACATAGTTGGGTTAAACTGCGATCACCTTTATCGCGGGGCAGGACAAACAGTGGCACATCAGCCACAAGGTACAACTTTCCAAGTTAAACATGTCTCTTACATGGTGCCGGTGGGGGTTCAACCCTCGCCCCCGCCTCAAGAGGCAAGAGGCCCAACCACCAAGACAAGCGGCTGGGAATTAGGTCATAGGATTTGATGCTAGATGTTAAACGGCGATTCATTAAGATGATGCGCATGTTATGCAACGGACAACGATGGATAATCTCCTTTCCTCTTTGCCACACAATCCGTTAGAGCCTTTCTCTTTCCATGGAAGGCTGGGTTCACACAAACTGGCGGCACATTTGTGCTATCCATGTGCAAACATTTTATTGGGTTGAGAAAATGATGTTTGTTTGGGTCAACCAAATCTAAGGGCAACTCTCACCCCTCGGAACAAAAGTGTGTCAGAAAAAAATAATATTTATATTGGTCAGCGTGCTTTTTTAACCATTAGAAATCCATAATTTTTTTTCTTTTAAAATTTGTACTGCTTTGTGTGAATGCCTCGATGGTGGCATGAAAAAAGGAGATGCATTCTGTGCCATGCTATCTGAACTGGGCCTAATTATCCCACATCATCACCTACATGCATGCCATGTGGGGCTCCTATGTGCACCCATGTGATCCTAAACTAAGTGGAGGTTCCCATTACCTCCCATACGTGAAAAGTTGTGCGTATGAGAGAAACCCTTAGGGAATCATACACAGTACAAGATCTCTCAAGTGAAGTGGTCTTTTAATGAAGTGGAAACAAGATCTCTCAAGTGAAGTGTTCTTTTATTGAAGTAGAAACTTAGGTGAGAAATTTCAACAATGTACATATGCCCTTGGATGTCCAAAATAGAGAGTAGTAGCAATGAGATAAAAGGATAATATCCATGAAAAATTGTCCATAAAGTAGAAAGGATGTCCAACATATGTCATCTAGGTAGACTAAAGAATGTCCGCGAAATGGGCCTAATAGATGCTCCATAAGTAATCCACATTGGAAAAGATCATCACTATATTGAAATAGTATTAGGGCTCAATGTGATCCTCGTAAGTGGGAAGTCATCTCTCCATGAAGTAAGTCCTACATAGATGAAACATAAAGTATTAAACAATAAACATAGCATATATGAGATCAAAATTTATGAAAGATGAGACTAATACTAAAATTGGATCATTATGGATGTAATACGGACTCAGAGAATTGATGGAAATAAATTAAAAATGATGTATGGACCTGATTGAAAAAAAAAAAGCAATGGCTAGTCACTACTTAAGGGATACATAGAGATAAACATATGTGGTTTATGTAGAGAATAAGGTAGAAGGCGTGTAGTTTAAGTAGGGGAATGCTCAATGGACTTCTAACTAACTTCACAGCAAGTGGAAACAAAAACAATGGTTGTGTAAAAATTGTTACAACTTTTAATATTTATGTGTATCATTTAACACTCAAATTGATTTGTAGGTCACACCTTAAGTGTTCCTGGATTTTGTCCAACTGGTTAGACCATGTTTGGTGAAGGGAAATTTTGGAAAAGTGTCCAATAGATGAAGCTGATGTTGAAAATATGGTTGGGAGTGTCCTAATGCTCTATGTTTAAGTTACATTGATGAAAAGAGCCCCAATCGGTTGGTTTTTGGACATCCAAGATATGACTTTGGTACCTATGGTGATTAGACACCTTTAAGTGTTCCTCCTATCATTCTTTGAATTTGTACAAATGATCATTAGCAACATCCTTTGAAATCTGAATTCTCACCCTATAATATTTATCGTTTGATAGTTTTTGTGATGTATATAAGTACTTTCATTACAAAAAAACACAGTACTCTACATAGGGCCTCCAAAATACCGAGAAAACATGCGGTACACAAAGAGCATGGACACAAATTTTTGAAGTGTTACATATGCGATCAAACTTATAGTCCGTGGGTGACCAGACCACTATGTGTTTTATTAAAAAACATATTAAAAAATGTCTGATGGCCATTTCGCCTTTCACATGGACACTAAGAATAACAACCTTTACTTCTTTTGGTAAAGTCTACAACAGTTTCAATTGCAATGACTTGGATAGTCCTATCCTGAGTCTTATCATTTTCTATTCACCAAGCAAGAGTAATAAAGGCGTATACTTCATCTTAAGATCTCTTTCTCAATCTACAAATCACTATATCTTACGCTTGGGATTCTCTAGAGATCTCTCGCTCAAGTCAAGTATAAGCATCAACTCATGCCTTTCAAATCCAAAATCTATAGAATTTGGAGTTGAATGGTTACTAAGTGGTCACCAACTGGAAATAATGGCTAAACATGCCACTTTGGATGTTTCCCAAATGAATTTGGGAGATATTTTTTTCAAACTTATGCTATATACCATTGTGAGTTACAAACAAGTAATCCCTGATACCTTAAATGATTAGCAGTGATGCCATTCATATATATTTTCTCATTCTATCTGAGCATGCCCTATATGACTTTATCTCATGATGCCATGATCTAAATATATGTTCAATCTAAACTTCCATGACTTAGCTCATTCTATCCAAGCATTTAAAGATATGTGTGCATGGATGATTCATGGCCCTTATATATCTAAGCATACAAACAAAGTCATATATATGTTATACAATGGAAAAGGATACTTCCTTGATCATAACTTTGATAAGGATAATCCATGTTCTCTTGAATAGCTAGAAAATTTTTCACCAATGGTTCTCTATTGGATGCTTCATGAAGTAGCTCATGTATAGGTTGACTTCTCTCTCCATCCTTGTGCCTCATACTTTCTTCCATATGGCCTCATAGTAAATGAGTACATGGAATTTAGATGCTCATCTTCTTTTCTGCAATGCACATAGATGGTTGAAATGAAAGCTCCCATCTCTCTTGCAATGCACTTAGATGGTTGAAATGAAAGCTCCCATCTCTCCTCTTGGTGCTCCACTTTGAAGAGACAAATGAATCCGTTCATACTCCATTTATTAATGCGATTATATCCATATTAAACCATGGGGTCAACATGGAGAGAAATGTACATGCATTATAGAAAAGGGAAAGAATGCTCAATTTGGCACTCATGAAGAAGATATATTTAATTTAAGAGGCCATAGAGGTGTGTGGCTCAGTGATGAGTAGCACCTCCTTTAATGTCAATCCGGGAAGACATGAGGATGGTATGAAGACCTCGAGCAAGTGATGTGCACAAGTGGTGATGCACAAGATCTTCTTTAGTTCAAACTACAATTTGTTCTCCCAAAAATGAGGTCTCTAGCTCCTTTTATAGTTTTTGACTAGCTAGTGGCCTTGTCCAGACCTAGTGTCCGACCTAGTTAAAAATTAGGTTCCTAAGCTATTTTGGAGGCTCAAATGAGCTCTAAAAATTATGAAAATTGGTACATAAATACTTCTAATACTCCTTAATCTTGAGGACTCCTCGGCTTGAACAAAATGGAGTCGAATCTACCAAAAATGGTATTTACAATGTTCATGTAGTGATGAAAATCACTATTAAAAGGAGATTAGGTCGAAAAATTTGAATGGCCTATTTGCCGGATCTTCTTTGACTGCTTTGCCTGCTTGGCCCTTCTCTTTGCTCTGATTCCTTATGTTGGCTCCCTTGTCTTGAAATGCCCTAACTGTTGCCAACACTCCCCCCTCTCTCGCATCTGTCGTCTTTGAAAGACCCTTGCTTAGCTGAACGTTTGACATAGTATTCAATGACATCTGTGGCCAAGTGATGCTCTTCTAACCTCAGAACTTTGGCCAAATCTGTGAGTAAGGCATCCCAATCGACTGGCCCGGGTACCTCCGAATGTGGCATGTGTAGCTTGTCTGAATGTAGGGCCTGCTCCACAGCAAATAAATGTAGCAGATGAGAGGGTCTTGGTATGAATATTTCTGAGTGATACTCCCAGAACCCTATGATAAACATTTCTTCAAATGTTTGTTTGAAGCATGCTGGGAGATATTTGATACGAGTGTGCCACGCATATACAATATTGACAGATGGTGTGGTTCTCATATCATAGATGAGGTCGAGTGTTGAGATAAGGGGAACAACAGACCCTAACAACCTCACATGGAAGTGAGAAGTTTCTCCAAGTTGGGGCAAAGAATGAGAGGAGAGGTTCACCCACGCTCATGGAGCAATGGCAACAATGGCCAACGTCACAAGGAGCAAAGGGGAACATCCTCCCAACCATGCACACACACATGCAAATCCATACACCAAGACCAACGCCATTGCACACAAGGAGGCAAGAGAGTAACAAATGACACCTTCTTCCATTACCAAAATGGAGGCCAAGGCCATGGCCAAGGGACCTCCCTTTTACAAATGAGGCTCTTCTTTATATAGAGAAGAGAGGCATATGTGAATAAAAACATGTGGTCAAGAGACCACATGTGCTAATTCAAAAAGAGAATCTTTATGTGATATGGGACTAACCACCTAGAGAGAGAGAGAGAGCGTGTGGAGAGTTTTTACGTGGGGATTTTGGTACTTGTGCAAAAAGGAGTTTTCAAAAAAAGGCTTGAATACCATAGACTAGAGGAAATATCAAAAAGGGGTTTTAGGAGAGTGTTCACATGGACATCTCCTAATTTACAAAAAGAAGGTATTTTCATGAGGGCTAAAGGATGCCATAGCATGAGCAAAATTATGGGCAACCCTTAGAGCAACACTCCTCCCCCTCCTAGACTTTGTCGTCCTCGACAAAGCTAAGAGAAGAGCATACATAACTGAATTGTTCCCAGTTGGAATCTTTCAAATCTAGAAATCTTCAGGTCTTCAAAAATCTGCAAGTCTTCAGTCAATCTGCAAGTCTTCAGTCCTTCTTTCAATCTATACTTCTTCAGTCTTCAAAGCTGAGCCACACGATCCCCTTGGGGGGCAGTCAGCCCAGCATGCATACCCTTGTGCAGTCCTATTTAGGATGGTCAAAGCTCTTGCAAGGAGCTCCAAAACCTGAAATGAAATACAAAAGAGCAAGTAGACTGCATTTTGTAATGAGATAAACATTCATGTCAATTTTAGTTTCCACATAAGGGGATATCAAATCCTATAGGACTGGTTCTTCCAGAGACAAGTCCACATGGAGAGCTAGCAACTCCTGCAATCCAGCAATTAAAGTACCAAGAACCCAAGTAGGGTTCCCTTATATTTTTACCATGTCACACGCACTTAATCTTAATCATTTAGTTATGTGGACAACCACTGAGCAGAAAGTGAGCACAAAATTCAGTTGTATTCTTTGCTAAGTAGACATGCTTGGTCAAAGGTTGAAAAACCTTCGAGTCATCAAGAGAAATTCCTGCAAATTATAGTGTCACATCATCTAACAAGGGGAAGGACTATTAATGCAGCAGTTCAATAGGTGCAGGCCTGTAATGAAACACTTATTTCATTTAATCCAACAATTACTAGTCTCAAGGCTAAGATGATGACTGGATCAAACACATCTGGAATGCGAGCCATCATTCACAAGAAAGCATCTATAGGAGTCCGGAAGAAACAATGCTAAGTTCTGTGTGTGTTCATTGTAAAACCAGAGAATTTCTTCCCTAGCAAAAAACAATCTCACATTCCTTGACCTTCAATTTTCTTCCGATTCATTACTATGCTAATTCTGTTAGCTCAGAAATAACAAAAACATGAGATAAACCTTACTCTTGTAATGCATTGATGATTGGCCTGCACATGTTCATGTGATCATGAGAATACAGGAGTAACAAGATCAACCAGAGTCATCAGCATAAGCTAGTAGAACAATAATCCGTTGATCAAGGCCTGAGCATACAAACATACAATAATATGTAGCCCAACTTAGGAGGAATAAACATCAATAGGCCAACCAGAGTTAAGGTAAGTGAATTATTATCTCAAGTGTGAAGATCATATATATGCATAGATTAGATATATGAGGGGCCTGAAGCTTCCACAATCTTCAATCCAACATGTGTACCACTCCTTGGTAGGGCACCAAAATTTTTCTCATAGATGAAAGTCAAGAGCCCATGACCTGCAAAAGACAACAAGTGGGCACCTTCCCTGTAGTACATTGTCCCTGTTGGTAGCTCAAAGAACTAGCACCTGATTATGAAAGTGAAACTTGTTGAAAGGTGAAACCTAGAGAAGTCCAATATCTGCTCAAAAAGATATCAGGCCCTGAACTCAAACATGAACCCGAACCATCACATATGTCAACCATATAAATCCACTATCGTCTTTTCTGTTAAGCATGTGTGAACACAAAAATGACAGAACATACGAAGAAAGCTTAGCGAGCAACAAACTCGAGCCACCTTTAATTTCTGTTTTACCCTGTCAGTTGGTCACCAAAAATGTGGGGTTTCCAAATAACTAATTCGGAGATAAGAACAAGTACAAAACCTGTGATCAAAATATTGGAAGCTCCACAGAGAATAGTTTAATTTTATGCTTTGAAGTTTCTAAGTCACAGACAAAGAAGGATCGTGCCACTCTTGGTTAATAACCCAACTCTTCCTGAATATCATAAAATTTGAGCAAGATTTTATTCATGCATGAGTAATGCTCATCAGTTCGGGAGTATGCAACATAGCAGATATTTGAGGCCCCTTAATTTCCTCCACATAGTGGGTACATGCACAAGCAATCAAGAGATGGGGTCAGCATGAAAGTGCCCATGGTCATTAGCCATTGTGTACTATCACATTATTACACTCCTTGTTTAGAAATCGTGGGGTATCGCCACTTGTCCCTTTGTAAATAAGCTTCGCATTGAGTTTGATGAGTGGGCCAAGGTTAGCATGATAACCTACAGAGTTATACCTGTCAAAATTTATGAAAACCAAAATGAAGCTCTCAACAAGCATAGGACCATATGATCTGCACGGGTTATGTGAAAACACCCCAAAGATTCAGAGAACCCAACCCATGCAGCTGTTTTAAGCATAGTGGCCAAATCATGCTGAAGAAACAATTGTAGAGAATAGCAAACGCACATGTTTAAGAATGCTATGCCAATCATGAGATCATTGCAGACTTTTGAGAGCAACTTTTTCATGCAGCCTCAAGGTATTTGGTGAATGTGGACTCTTTGGACATGAAAAAATGTACAAATTGGTAGCTCCTCCAACACATAAGATGCATGCACCTTAATTACGTTCTCACAAAGGTACCAAACTGATCTAAAACCAAACCACGGTAGCACCTTGGTGCCATGACAGCAGTTTCAAAGGATGAATCCTTTTCTATTAATAACTTATGGTAACAGTCAACACAAATATGCTCCCAAATCTGTGGCAAAAAGACAAAACAACCTCAACGACCATAGCATTGCTATCGAACAGAAAAAATGGAGACACATGCAACTTACTACAATCATGGGAATAAGTCTTACATGCTTGGATAACATCGTACATAACCAATAACTAGCCAACAAGCAAAATTTTACATTAAAAAAAATGCCTCGGGTCTACTGCTTACAAAATTTCTGCCTTTGAGAACAAAATACATCCAAACCAAAGTAGTTGAAACACTAGACCTATAAATCACACGCAAGAGTACGGAGAATAATTAAACACATCATACCACAAATTGTCCAGCCAAAAGGCATCATGCGGCAGGCTTTGATTTGGAAATAATGAAAGCTTCAAGCTTGAATACTGCCATTTGAGAATGAAGGCATCGTACATGTGTCCCTGCCTATATTTGTAGCTACCCCAAAAATGCAGGTCACTCGCATACAAAGAGAAAGACCCCATCATCCTCAGGTGTGAGTGATGGAAAAAGTCCAGATTCTGTGCCCAAGGATCAATGCATCCACCGCTCGTCCTACCAAATAATTGGTGGCAAACTCAATTTTCTGATTTTCTGAATATAACCCATCGGAAAAGAAATCGTTGAATAGAGATAGCCATGATAAGACAAAGCGGCCATCTTTTCGTCTGTCGAATTGAAGCATAGCATAACGTCCTTGTATGGTTTGTTGAAGTGCGTGAAGTTCTTGGTTCATAATCTCTAACTCTTGCTCGAATGAGACTCCAGGTAAAGGTGAATTATTGTGATTCTCCATGGTGCTCTTGGACCCTTGCTCTCAACCTTGGTGTATTGAACCTTCTCGTTTGCAACCTTGGTGTCTCGATCCCGTGTTCTCAACCTTGCTTGGTATCTTGAGCACTCAATCAAGTGCCACCCAAGGATTTTGAATGAATTCACACTTCCAAGGTAGCTCATTGGAAAGTTCGTTCCGAGAGCTTTCCAACGGTATATTATACGCCTCAATCCGACCTACGGATTGAAAGTTACACTTAATTCTTTGTTGGGTCCATCCTTGAAATCGCCGCGAGCGCCTTGCACAAGTACCAAAGAAAAAGAGCTTGAATAACAATTCCAAGAGATGGTGGAGTGGTCAAAGTACTTCCCTTGAAAGTAGGAGGTTGTGGGTTCAAATCCTCCTACCTTAGGGACTCTAAACCTCTCTATTACCACTCAAAAATTAAAATTGTCTCGCGCGTAGCCAACGGCTGCCAACGGTCGCCAAGGGAGCCTTGGGTGCCAACAGAAACCGGAACAGGAAACGGAGACGGAATCGGAATTCAGATTCAGAATCGTGAACAGAGAACAGAGTCCTCTGTATTGACGCGTGCAGAGCTCTGACACCATTGTTGTCAGGATCTTGCTCACGCACATATAGAGATTACGGGCACAGAAAACACACAGAGAATAGACACAACAAGAGACGAGACAGAACGCAGTATTGGGTGCAATCTCCCCCCATGCACTCTGTTTCGACAGTCCACAGAGTGCATGTATTTATAGGACTTTTGATTACGTCGAAAAGAGTGGTTACAAGAGGGCGGCTTCGAAAAGCAGGCGTGAAACTAAAAGTTGATAACTTTTACAGAAAGCCATTGCTTTCAATAACAGAAACTGTGGTCTACAACGACCCTTATTATAACCATTACTTTTCTAACAATAGAACCTTCTATGCAAGTTTATTTACAAAATAAATAATAATTATTCGGATTATTGATGTCCGCCCTTTCACGCCTTGCACGCTCCTCACGAACCTTCGGCTGCTATATCAAAAATCATCAAAAACATATTAATACATTAATAATTTAACATTTTAACAATGCCTTGTTCAATAATATACAACAATTGGTTCCCCAACCTTGTACCACTTGCAACTGCTGCATAAATGGTCTTCCCAAAATCATCTCATAGGCCTGATTCTTGCTAAAGTCACATATGGCAAAAGTATGCTCGAACTCAACACCGCATGTAGTGAGAGTTATTCCTTCTAGCAGCCCTAAGGGTCTCTCAATGTGACCATCGGCCATTTGTAATTTCATTCTCGTGGGCCTGAGTGTTGGCTTGCCCCTTCGCTTCCATAAGGAAGTGGTAGCAATTGCAACTATGCACCTGAGTCCAGAATTGCATTGATGGTGTAACCTTGGTGGGTAATTGGAAGATAGGTGTTTCCTTCTTCTCCTTTGCTCATGTGTCCTATCTTGTCCAAGGGTATTTCTGGCACTGTTCTATGAGATCCTACCTGGGAACGAGGTTTTGCTACTTTTGGGACTTGGTTGGCTACATGTTTCCATAACTCTGGCTTAACCTTGAGTAGCTCTTCTAAAGTGAGGTTGCACTGCACTTTAGTGTTCTTTACTACCTCTGTATTCCTAGGTATGATTGAGTCTTCGTTTCTTATCATGACAGTGGGTGCTCTCATACAAGTAGACTTAGCTTCCCATGGGCCTGTGAAATGGGGTAGTTTCTGCAAGGAATTAGACTCGAAGTCTAATCTCTCATGAGATTGGACACTCTCCTACTCTTCATAAATGGAAGGAATGTCTTGTGGGAATTGATCATGCGCATCATCCACAAGTTCAATGGGAGGAAGAACTTCACTTTCCTTAGCCCATTTCTCTTTTTGAATTTCTCACAAGAATTCTGGCGAGTACCGATTCATAGAAGAAGATGCATCTGGTTCTGTGGAGTTACGCACAAAAGCTTCTTGGGCAGGAAGGTTGATTATTTCACTTGCCTTGTCCTTACTTTGAGAGGCAGGGTCCTTTTCAGATTTTGCAATTAGCCTCTCCAGTCTTTCTAACAGTCCATCAAAGTGCAACTATGTCTTGGATGAACTAGAGAAGTTAAATAGGCGACTGGCTTCAAACATGGTTTGAGCCAATTCCACCATCTTAGCATAAATTTTAGTTTGTTTAAGCTCTAATTCAGCTCTAGGGTAACACTTTTCATGATCCATTATGTTTGGCCCTTCTTGGATTCTGGCCTGATATGCCTTAAGTATCATGTCTAGGTCCTCGGGAATGGGATCTGCTAAGATTGATCATGCTCTAGGGGGTGATGGGATTGTGCAATCACGAATGAGGTGATCTTCTTGACATCGGTAGCATGGCCCTCTAGGAAATGGGGGTCTTACCTGCCTAGGTTGATGTCTAGAGTTGGGGTTTGCGTACATGACATTTGCATACTCTAACTCCCAACTAGGTTCACTTGGGTCTTCATAATAATATGACTCATTATGCTCAGGTGATTGCATGTAGGAAGCCTGGGGACTATCAATATGAGTAGAGTCGAAACTATGATCATTGGGGTCACTTTATGAAAGTAATGGTGTTACTGGCACTACGGCTCTATTCATATTATCTTCTGCAATAGCGTACTTCATTGGAATCACATTGGTTGGAGGAGGGGGATGTTGCTCTAGAACTGGTTGAGGTCTTTGCTGCCCTTGATAGGGTTGTTGTGGCCTGCTATATTGTTGTGGTGTGTAATGGTTCTGGTACCGTCCTTGTTGTGGGTATGGCTGTGGGTAAGTTTGCCTAACTGCTTGCTTATTGTATGGGCAATCTTGCATGGTGTGATTAGTGTATCTCCGTTCTATGGTGCAGTATTGACCACTAGGGTTCACTTGGGTTTGAGCCATAATGGTGTTGGGATAGATGGATGGACACTTCAAGTGATGAGTAGGTACTGCCAAATCCTGCTTTGTACCAGCCCCTTGTAGCTTCAGAGTTGATATGTGCCCTCTTAGATTTCCAAGCTTTGGAAATGATGTATGAAAAATTCCTTTTAGAGGTATCTAATTAGCTTAGTAAGCCAATGATTCCAAGTGGAATCACTTGAAATGATGCACTATACACAGAGCAATCAATATATCACATAAATCATTACCCCCGATTTTTTAGGACCTCTGTAGAGTTTGACCAGTGAGTGCTTCGATGCAGTTTTCTCCAAATTGGCTAAATGGATTTGCTTCAAAATTTGTCAGCAAGTAGATCACTTTGAGTTGATTCCAACAAGCTATAGATCATTGAAATTGGTTGAGAAATGACTGAGATATGAACAACACAAGTTGACACTTAGGAATGACTATAACAGAGAGATCATAGATGAACAATGTAGATGTATTGTATTAATGAACAATGTTGTACAAGATCATAGGCTTGATAATCATAGCCTTATGATGAAGAGTAGTGTAGGCTACAATCTAGGCCTTACACATATACAAAATGGCAATGGAGAGCTCGGATAATGAAGCTTCTTACCGTGACTTTTTCAAGTGACTTTATATAAGTGTTGTATTCAAATCTGAATTTGAATTCAACTTTTGGCTCTCTCAAAAAGTGATCCTTCATTCTAGGAGATATTCCCTCAATGAAGTGGTTACTTTTCTAACTAACAAGTCCACAACTTTTTGGTAGGTGATTACAAATATTTTGAAGTAAAAAAAGAATGACTTTTACAAAGATAAAAGGATAAATTTCCACTAGCAATGGTTTCGATGGAAATTCATATCTTTATGAACCTCAAGCCAAATGTGTGGGCTTGGACTTCGCACCAACAGCTCCCCCTCAAGCCATACATTTTGGCTTGGTCTTCATCTTCAATCTTCATGAATGTCCTGTAATCCAATCATTGATTTAAACTTGCAAAGTTTTGTACCATCTAATGCTTTAGTCAACAAGTCTGCACATTGCATATTAGTTGATACATATGCCAGATCAATATCCTTGCTCAATAGCTTCTCTCTCACATAATGATAGTGGACCTCTATATGCTTGGTCCTAGCATGATAAATAGGATTAGCTACAAGGTGTAATGAACTTGTATTATCTCCAAAGATCATTGGAGATGTAGTGTGCAAACCTAGGTCTATATACAATAATTTGATCCATATAGCCTCTTGAGTAGCATTGGACAATCCTCTATACTTTGCCTCTGTAGAAGATAAGCAACAGTAGGTTGCTTCTTTGATGACCATGATATTGGCTTATCACCTGCAAATGATAAGTATCATGAGGTACTCCTCCTATCATCTTTGCATCTTGCCCAGTCTACATCTGAATAAATCTTAATGTCCAAGTCTGATGTATAAGGGAAATACAAACCATGATGTTGAGTACCCTTAAGGTACTTCAAGATCCTTTTGGAAGCCTCCAAGTGAGGTGCCCTAGGCTTATGCATAAACTGACTTAGAACACTTACTCCATAAGCAATGTCAATCCTTGTCAAGGTAGCATAGTTCAAGCTTCCCACTGTGCTTTGGTAACTTGCAATGTTCTCAAGTACATCACCTTCATGAGCACTTAACTTTAGGTTTGCCTCCATTGGAGTACTTGAAACTTTGGCATCCTGCAAATGAAACTTCTTCAACATATCCTGTATATACTTTCTCTGAGTAATGTAAATTCCAGAGTTAATATAGACTAACTCAAGTCCAAGAAAATATTTTAGTGATCCAAGGTCACTAATTTTGAACTCCTTCATCATCTGGTTCTTGATCTGTTTGATGCCATTAGCATCATTACCTGTAAGTATGATATCATCAACATATACACATAGGTATATTACTTTTGAATTACTTATCTTGATGAACAGAGAAGTATCTGCTTTACTCATGACAAAACCTTGGTCCTGAAGGTATGTAGTCAACCTATGGTTCCATGCCCTAGGTGCTTGCTTCAATCCATAAAGAGCTTTGTTCAATTTACATACATATGTTACCTTGTTTGGGTCCACATAGCCAGGAGGTTGAGACATGTACACCTCCTCTGAAATCTAGCCATTTAGAAATGCATTTTTTACATCCAACTGATACATGTTCCAATTCTTTGATGCAGCCACACTTACCAATACCTTGATGCTTGGCATTTTGGCCACAGTTGAAAAGGTTTCTTCATAATCAATTCCTTGGGTTTGTGCAAATCCCTTAGCCACAAGTCTAGCTTTGTACCTCCTTATTGACCCATCAGAATTCCTTTTTATCTTATAGATCCACTTAGAACCAATTACCTTCATAGACTCGTTCTTTGGTATTAGTTCCCAAGTATCACTCTCCTTGAGTGCTTCAATCTCCTCATCCATAGCTTCCTTCCATTATTCCTTGGTCTTTGCCTCTTCATATGATGCTGGTTCTTCAATTGACAAATCTTTTGCAAGATAAACAGAGTGCCTAGTAACTAGGGAAGTGTCATACCCATATCTGATTGGCTTCTTGCTCTCCCTTTGTGATCTTCTGATTGCTTGGTTGGATGATTCAGGTATATCCTCCAATTTCTTCATCTTGACTTTGCCTTTGGACTTCCATGCCTTGAACTCTTTAAGATTGATGATGTCCTCATCATCTGAATTAATGTCTCCATTCTGAGTAGTCTCCTCCTTAGTGAGGATTGGAAGCTCCTCTTCCAAGTCATAAGGTAGTTTTACCTTCCTGCATTCAATATCAAACCAAGAATCATTTTCATCAAAGACAACATCTCTACTGACCATGAATCCCTTGTTTGAAGGATTGTTGAACCTGTATCCTTTATGATTTAGATGATACCCTATGAAAATACACTTCTCTGCCTTAGGGTCTAACTTACCTCTTATCTCCGAAGGGATATGCACATATGCTACACATCCAAATATCCTGCAATGATCAAAAGAGGGTCTCCTACCATGCCATGCTTCATATGGGGTCATCCCATCAAGAGATTTGGATGGCAACCTGTTTACAAGATAAGTGGCAGTAGATACACTCTCTACCCATAAGTAGTTGGGTAATTTTTTCTCATTTAACATTGACCTAGTTGTTTCAACAATTAATCTATTTCTTCTTTTTGCTACCCCATTTTCTCAGGGGTATACCTTGTGGTAATTTCTCTCTTGATTCCTTTGTCCTACAAGAACATATCAAACTCATTTGAGAAGTACTTGCCTCCTCCATTTGACCTTAGCCTATTTAGATTTCTCCCTGTTTGATTCTCAACAAGTGCAAGATACTTTTTAAAACAACTGAATACTTCATCTTTGTGCTTCATAAAGTACAATACAGTCCACCTACTGTAATCATCAGATACATAATACCTTGATCTAGATATTGAGGGATCTTTACTTGGTCCCCATACATCTGTATGAACATGTTCTAGGTAGTCCTCATGCATGTAGCCTTTTCTTGAGAAGGGTAACCTATGAGACTTTCCAAACTAACAAGCACCACATTTATAAATCATGTGTTGCTTGGATACATTAGGTATCCCAAGCACACATTGATGTCTGCATATTTGTTTCAAGGTTCTTTCACCTACATGCCCCAATGTTTTATGTCAAATTTCAAGCTCTAATAATGTTTGATCTTTATAACTATAAAGTGCAATGTTCCTTCTATCCTCAAGTTCAAAAGTGAATAGTCTACCTATCTTTTCTCCTTTGGAAATTCTCTTGAACCCATGCTTGGGATCCTCCACAAATGCTCCATATTGGTTGAATCTAGCCTGCAAAACTTTTTCCACAATCTGTCCAACACTCATCAAGTTTTTGGTAATTGTTGGTATATATAGAACCCTACTCAACAGATTCTTGTTTCGATCAGAGGTCTTAACATTCCCTACTTTAATCATTGAGTGCTTGGTGTCATCACCTGTTTGTACATGATGCTTACCCTTTGGTTCCTCAAGGTCAGAGAGAAGAGCTACATTGCTTGCCACTATGGTTTGAGCATCCTGAGTCATTGTAGAAGAGATGGTCATCATTTATACCTGGTTTTGATGTCATGTTCATGATGAGAAGAGAATCTTCTTGTTCCTCTGTAAATTTGAGATTGAGTTAAGTAAGTGGGACCTTGCTAATGCATCCTTGGCACACCATGTGTTGAGTCTTTCATGTTCTTCTCTTGTAGGTTGTCCTTTTCTTCTGAATATGGGCATCTCCTCATCTCCTGAGATGTATCCATAGAGGATCCTTCCTTGTAAGTATGTCTTCATCCTTAAAGACCATGCTTGATAGTTGTTCGTGTCCAGTTTATCAATGAAAGAAGAAAAACCATCTCCCATTTTACCTTAACTTTGCTCTGATACCACTGTTGGGATAGATGGATGGACACTTCAATTGATGAGTAGGTACTGCCAAATCCTGCTTTGTACTAGCCCCTTGTAGCTTTAGAGTTGATATGTGGGCTTTCTTAGCTTTCCAATGGCACCCTAAAAGTGCCTATGTACTTTGGAAATCATGTATGAAAAGATTGAATCAAAACAGACTACTTCCAAATAGAAGACTCAATGAAAAACTTCTATTTTTTATCATACACTTGCTGCTTGTAATGCTCAGTGCTACCAATACAGTAGGAATTGGAAAACTTCCTTTTAGAGGTATCTAATTAGCTTAGTAAGCTAATGATTCCAAGTGGAATCACTTAAAATGATGCACTATACACAGAGCAATCAATTTGGCAAATAAATCATTACCCTCGATTTTTAGGGCCTCTACAGAGTTTGACCAGTGATTGCTTTGACACAGTTTTCTCCAAATTGGCTAAATGGATTTTCTTTAAAATATGTCAACATGTAGATAACTTCAAGCTGATTCCAAGAAGATATAGATCATTGAAATTGGTTGAGAAATAACTGAGATATGAGCAGCACAAGTTGATAGTTAGGAATGATTATAACAGAGAGATCATAGATGAACAATGTAGATGTATTGTATTAATGAACAATGTTGTACAAGATCATAGGCTTGATAATCATAGCCTTATGATGGAGAGGAGTGTAAGCTACAATGTAGGCCTTACACATATACAAAATGGCAATGGAGAGCTCGGATAATGAAGCTGCTTATCACGACTTTTTCAAGTGACTTTATATAAGTGTTGTATACAAATTTGAATTTGAATTCAACTTTTGGCTCTCTCTAAAAGTGATCCTTCATTCTAGGAGATATTCCCTCAATGAAGTAGTTACCTTTCTAACTAACAAGTCCATGACTTTTTGGTAGGTGATTACAAATATTCTCAAGTAAAAAAAGAATGACTTTTACAAAGGTAAAAGGATAAATTTCCACTAGCAATGGTTTCCATGGAAATTCATATCTTTATGAACCTCAAGCCAAACGTGTGGGCTTGGACTTTGCACCAACAAATGGGACATACATTCGCCATATGGTCGCCTCTACAGGTATAGGATCTTTTCAGTGGGGCAAACCTTGGTATTTGTTTGCTTGAGATTCCTAACTTCTAAGCTACTTTCTCAGCGAGTTCCTCAATAGATGTGGATTGCGTGGAAGTGAGGCTAGTAGAACTATCTAAATCTTTGTAGATTTTTGAAAGCTCTAATTCCTCCCTAGGTTATCCTCAATGTCAATGCACATGCTACACACTCTTCTATGGTTCTAGGGTCCTTCAAGTACACATAGGATCTCAATTTGGTACTCAACAATCCATCTAGGAATAATGCCACTTGTTTGGCTAGAGTGGGTAACTCTAGAATAGGACATCTCTCTAGGTATTCCCTAAACCTTCTTCCTACAAGTCTAACCATCTCTTGAGGTGTCTGTTTGAAGCTATGTATTAAGGAAGAGGTATTGTGTCATATGCCACTCTTAGAAAATTCTATGATGAAGGCTTCTAGAAGTTGGTCTATGTTCTTGAATTGACCTTGGTGAAGCGGTTGAAACCATGTAAGGGCTCTGTTCTTGAGAGTTAGACCAAATGCATTGTACTACATGAATAGGTCATCAACTTGCTTGGCTCTCAAGACTTACCTGAATTCTGCCACGTGATCGTACGGGTCTCCAGTGCCATCGAAGCAGTTCTTCATGGACTTAACTAGTTGCATAGGCCTCAAGGTCCTCGTGTGTTCCATAGGCCTTGGTAGAGGAATTCATATGTATTTCTTTGATTTCTTGGGTCTCTAGGTTTCCATTCTATCCATCTCCATTCTTGTTCTTTCTCTTCCCAGTGGGTTAGTAAAGCTTACTTCCAGTCTATCTCTACTCCTGTCCCTGTGAGCTCCATGAGCCTGGGATGTTCCAAATCCTTGGTGACCATAAGAGACATCAGATCTTGGTTGGGGAAAAAAAGATTCGACCTTCCAAGTGTAGGCATGCCTACCCTGCTCTGAAACCACAAAGATCCTCTCTGAAGTATTGTCTACACATTGCCTGGGCTATGAGGATCTTCAAACTCATAGATTGTGAGCATTCCTGCTTCATTAGACTAGTCATTCTTATACCTCCAAAAGGCCTCATCAGTCTCTTGATTTAAGAGCAGATCTATGCTCTTATTGTCTTGAGGAATCCATTCTGGAGTGATGATTCTAGTCAAGACTGATTTGCCTCGGGGAGTTCTAGGCTCTCTTCCTAAGTTCCCTTGCTCTATGTCACCTATGTCTGTCTCTAGAATCACATTACCAAATTCATATGTTCTATCCGATTGGTTGGTGACTACGTACATTGTTCCTTCCTTATCTAGGTATGCACCATTTTCAAACTTGATCACTGGATGTTCCAGTCCAAGAGGTTGATCAGGGTTTTCAATTTGCACAACGGACCTTCTAAGACCGTCCTCATATATGTGAGCACCTAATCGGTTTGTCCTGATGTAGTCAAGTTGAGTTTTGTATGGACCTTCAGGTGTCTCTAAGTAAGCCACACCTGAACTTCCTATGGGTCTCTCCATACCATAAGACATCTCTGATTCGATAGTTTCAGAGCTAGGGTAGTGCAGATAAGCACTCAACTGCTAGGCCCAAGACTTAGCAGTGTGACTGTCACTACCCTCTGAAGACCTAAGGCTTTGTCTATCTCTCCCTAGATGTCGTCTTGATCTAAGGTTCATATGCCTGATTGAATAGCCCCAATTTACCCCAAGTACAACCTCGTTGAAGATCAATTCATATTAATCACTTGATTCTTTTTTGTTGGTTATCGTGTTTATGCTCTTGTCTAATATCATGTCGTCAGGAATACTTGAGTGAATTTCCACACTTTAACTTGATCCTACCATGTTAAATTCCTTCCTTTAAAGTTATCGATCACAAAGAGATTATATTTCTGCTTGAACTTGAGTATTTAAGAGTCTTCAACTTGACACATGCTTATCATCACCCTATCTTACTTATAGCATGACTCGCACTTAACCTAAGCTAGGAATTGACAAAGGGAGTTGAGAATGATCCAACCTCACTTGCTTATCCCTTGCTCTTTGGTGCTCAAGAACCCTGCTCTCAAGCTCGCAATATGCTAGTGCTATGAACGCCCTTCGATGCTCTCAATGGACCTGTGAAAGTCCCAAATTTATCTCAATATTTAAATTCAAATGACATAACATGCCATTTTCATTCATGTACTTTAGGGACTTAATTTCCTTTAGTCTTTATGGAAAACAATCCTAGAGATCCCTCAGTTTTGGGGGCTAACAGACAAACAGAGATCCCTCAATTCAGGGTTCCGGGGTTAAAACAGAGTTCAAACAGGCTAACACACAAACATAGATTTTCTCTAGTTATTTGCTTATGGCCTCCCTATGTGTCCTATAGCACAATATTAAATGCCCAAAATTAGCCAAAATTTTCAAATTAAAAAACCCTAAAAAATTTACCAAAAATGGCTGTCAATCGCGATCGACAGGGCTTTCAATCGTGATTGATAGAGGTGTTCGTCGTGGCCTATCAGTCGTGATCGACACGCCAATCGTGATTGATGGTGTCAATCGCGATCGACAAAGTTGGTCGTGAGGGCTGTCAATCGTGATTGATGGTATCAATCGCAATCGACACTTTTTTCGCAAATTTTGACGTGATTTCAACCAATCGGTAGTGTGTCTATCGCGATGGACATCCGATTTAGTGTGTCAATCATGAAGTTTCAGTCGATCACGATCAACGGTGTCAATCACGATTGATTGAGTCCTACATGGCAATCTGTCATGTTCTGTCGATCACAATTGATAGGGTATGTCGGTCGCGATTGACAAGGTCTGTCGATCGCAATTGACAAGGTTTGTCGATCATGATTGATAGGATCTGTCGGTCGCGATTGACAGGAGATGAAATAATTTTTTTATTTTGATTAGTGATTTGGAATGTGCTCATCATGTGTGTTATGGTGATGCACTTTGTTTTACCAAATGTCCAACTTTTCTATCGATCGCGATAGATAGAGGTGAATGCCTCGGGACCTGCACGGAAAAATTTCTCACCTACTAGAGCAGTTGCAGCTGCTATGGAAGCTGGTACCTGCAAGAACACTCAAAAAAACATAGAAAACAAAGGCGCAAACTAGCTCTCTCTTGCTCTCGCTCTCAATTGGAAATGAAGAAATGAATGGAGATGGAGGTATATGGTCGCGATGGTGAAGATGATGATGAATGGATATGGTGTATAGAAGTGAAGAGGAAGGTAAAAACAAGTAAAAGAAATGCTTACCTATTCTTCCAATGTCTCTAGTCTATGTCTTACCATCACACACTCGTCCTCAAAGCTTGATCCCCTACAAGGGTGCCAAAATTTGGTGTAGCTCAGTGATGAGTAGCACCTCCTTTAATGTCAATCCAGGAAGACATGAGGATGGTATGAAGACCTCGAGCAAGTGATGTGCATAAGTGGTGATGGAGAAGCACACAAGCATGCGCACACACACACACAAGTAAGAACAAAGAGTACAATGGAAGCTTTGATTAAGATTAAAACACAATTACAATAGCTCTTCTTTAGTTCAAACTACAATTTGTTCTCCTAAAAATGAGCTCTCTAGCTCCTTTTATAGTTTTTGACTAGCTAGTGGCCTTGTCCAGACCTAGTGTCTGGCCTAGTGAAAAATTAGGTTCCTAGGCTACTTTGGAGGCTCAAATGAGCTCTAAAAATTATGAAAATAGGTACATAAATACTTATTATACTCCTCAAGCTTGAGAACTCATTGGCTTGAACAAAATGGAGTCGAATCTACCATAAATGGTATTTACAAAGTTCATGTAGTGATGAAAATCATTGTGGAAAGGAGATTAGGCCGGAAAAATTGAATGGCTTATTTTCCGGATCTTCTTTGACTGCTTTGTCTTCTTGGACCTTCTCTTTGCTCTGATTCCTTATGTCGGCTCCTTTGTCTTGAAATGCCCTGACTGCTACCAACTAGGTGGTTGGTTGTGAGAGGAAGGAAATTTTGGAGGCATGCACGTGTAGAAGTTAGAGAAAAGGATTGAATAAGAGGAGAGAATTAGCACTCACAAATTCACGAGTCTGAGAGGGAAAGAAGCACAAATGGCATGTTGGATAACACATGTTCTTTCTTGTGAAAGGTTGTGGTTTCGAATATGGTGGCTTGCAATACAATATTCTATCTTTTTGTTGATTAATTCTTGGAACATGCAAATATGATCAAAGGGACGGGGACCTCATCATGTATGGTTTCAAGAGAGATTGTATGAAAACCAAGTAATTAGTCAATTCTAAGAATTAGATAAACATTTTCATCAAGTTCTCCATGAGAGCTTGAGGAAGAAGAAGATGATGAGCTAAAGGTCTCCATGAAAGCTCCACTCTAATACCAATGTAAGAAACTCTAGACTACACATGCGAGACAATGGCATGTGACTCTCCTCCCTACTGGCCATGATATAGATCTCTAGGCTTGGGTCAATTGGAGCCACTTTTGCATGTGCAATATATGCCACTAGTTTAGCACCTTCCACTAGAGTCTACTACTGGTAGTTGTAACCACCACTTGAGTTAATCATCCTATATTTGATTTAACTCAAGTAGATGCTTCTAAAAGGCTTTGGTGGGTCTTTAGGCAAGATACTCTCCCCACACACTTGTCACGATTGAACCCAAGACCTCTTCCCTCTCATCCTTGAGACTTAACCACTAGGCTAAGTGTATGCATATGTGTGTGTGTGTGTATACACATATACATATACTTATACACAATAAGCGAACCAAAATTAACACAAAAAGGCTCGTAAGTTGCTATCTGAGCAGATGATCTTCTAAGCTAAGGTGGAGTTTGATAGAATGGGATAATCTCTAAGGTCTACAAACAAAAGATGATAAGAGCTATGGATTTTAATGCAAGATTTCTTTAAGAATCGGTCAGTCTTCTACCACCACCATCTTCACTAAAAGTCGGAGCGCATTGGCAGTTGCGAGGAACCCTATGTTCCATGCTCGCACAAAGCACATTGAAGTGCATTATCATAATGTCACGGAGAGATTCTCTACAAGGGAGATCAATTTGGAATACGTACCCACACAAGAGAACATTGTAGACCTTTTCACAAAGGCTCTCCCTCGGGAGAAGTTTGCAACTTTTTGCAAAGCTTTGGACTTACTTCCTTTTGTGGATTGATCTCTTTCCACATAGCTTGGCACTTCCTTATACATGAGTGCTAGCTCCTTGTTCACTGCATCACTCCCAGGGGGGATTTTTTGATATATTTTGGTATTGATGTGTGTAAACACACTAGGACCACCAGGACACTTTTTTTCCCTCTTTAGGAGGTTTTTTTCCCTGGGCTTGTATATACACCTATAACCTAACAAGTCACTCATATTTTTTCCATTCACTTGGTAATACATTCAGTATTATGTGTTGTGCTCAAAGCTTCTTCTTCTTCCTTGTGTTGTTCACGTGCTTCCGTAGACCTCAAACTCCAACAGATACATTTGTGAGTCAATCTAGTGAATTTAAATTTTCAAATACACAATTAGAAGAGTGGAAGGAAAAATACCAATATTTTCAAGACCAAATGGTTATAGAGGTATAATATCATGCTCATAAGAGGAACAATTGAGGTCTGAGGTACAAAATCTACAAAGCAAAACACTCTCACAAATTTTAGAAGATGCACAACGGCTAAAAGAGTGTTAGAAATTTAATTCCCTATGATGAGCCTTATTGTAATTAACCTTGAAAACTATAGTAGTGTGGCTTATGGTGGAGCTCGGACTTTGCTTTTAATGGATGCACCCATGCATGCCTAGAAAAATCATCAATAAAAGTCACAAAGTAAAGGTAGTTCATAAAAGAAGGTGTCTGCATAAGACCACACACGTCATTGTAAACAAGCAGCAATTTCTGAGTAGCTCATATTGAACCATCTTTTGGGAAGGAGGAATGTTGCATTTTGCCCTAAATATAGCCTTCACAAAGATGTTTAGCAGGTGCCTCAAGTTTGGGCAAAGAGGACACCATTTTAGATTTTTGCAAGCATAGCAAGCTAGCAAAATTTAGATGACCAAAGTGTGCATGCCAAAACTTTGCATCTGAGATAGTCTCAAAATCTTGAACTACACATGCTTAATCATTCATAGATTTTACATAGACTATGACAAACCATGACATAAAATGCCAAAAGCAATAATAACATCACCATTTGAGAGATCATGAAATGTACATCTGTCATCAACAAATTTGACAACCAAGCCGATCTTGGCTATAGTTGAAACTAACAACATATTTTTCTTGATCCCTAGCACAAACAAAGCATCTAACAATGTGAAAGAAATGCCCATGAATAGCTAGAATGATCTTACCAACTCCCATGATAGGATAAGAGGAGTTGTTGGCACATGTGAGAGTATTCCCTATAGGGGCAGGCTCAAGTGAATCGAAGAAACTACATTGTGAGGTAATATGTTTGGTTGCTCCACCATCAAAGTACCAAACATTTGAGTCTACTAGAGGCATACATTGTTCATGAGAAGATGGTTCATAACTACAAACAATATTAAATGCCCATTCTTCATTCTACACAAGATTTGCAAACTCTGTTTTAGGTGCAACCATTCCAACCTCTTTTTTCTTTGCCTCTTTTGCAACCAGTTTTGGACAACTCTTTATAACATTATCATTACCTTTACAATATTTGGAAAATTTTTTCTACTTCTCTGTTTTCTTATTCTCTTTGTCTTCCTTCTTTGAATGTGCAACATTGTTGGTGCAAATGTTCAAGCCTACACATTTGGCTTAGCATGGAAGACATTGTGTGGAACTAGCACTTGATGGTTCATGTGAACTATAGCTTGTAACTACTTGATCATTTACCATTGTAAAACATTAATTCTTTGGAGAATCTTGTAAAAGCTTATAACTCGTAGAGTTAGGAAGAATATTAGCTATGACTTCAAGTTGAGGGAATATCTCTTAAATCAGTGGAGTCACTTTTTGATTGGAGCCAAAATTTAAATTCAAAATTCAAACTTAGAAGTAACACATATAAAAGACTTTGTAAAATCTTGCAGTGTGTGCCTCATTCAGAGCTCACTCTTTGATCACTTGTAGAACTTGAGTAGCTCACACTATAGCTCACTCAATTCATCATTATTGAGCATTATTACAATGCCAATGACTCTCTATGATTATGTTCTATAATACATATAGCTCAATGAACATATCTGTCTACTTCTCTGCTATGACTACTCAGAACAATCAACTTCTTCTGGTCATATCTCAGTGAATAATCAACTATTTTATGTAACCTTTGGCTTGTTGGAACCAAGTTGAAGTCTACCTTATGTTATAAAAATTTCAAGGCATTTGGTTTAGGCATAAAGGAGAAATCACCTTCAAAGTGCTCACTAGTCATCTACTGGTTTTTCCCTAAAATATCGGGGGTAAGTTTTGATTTGCTAAAGTTATTTCTCAGAGCATAATTGATCATTTTAAATGATTCCACTTGCAATCATTAGCTATCTAAGCTAATTGAATTCCCCCAAAAGTAACTTTGCCAATTGTTATTGCACTGTGAGCTCTGAGTAAAAAACCCAGCACGTGTATGGACTAAAATAGCAAGTTTTTCAACACTAGTTATTCTTGAACTAGTCTGTTTTGGATTAATTGTTTCAAGTATCAATTCCAAAGTACATAGGTACTTTCTTGGTGTCATTTGTAAGCTAAAAGGGCCTAGTTTATAACTCTGAAGTGCATCAGGGCTGGTACAAAGCAGGTTTTAGCAGTACCACCTCAGTTCCTTGAGGTATCCATCCATCTCTTCCAACAGTGGTATCAGAGCAAGTTGAGGTAAAATGGGAGATGTTTTCCCTTCTTTCATTGAAAAATTGGACAAGAATAATTATCTAGCATGGTCTTTGGGGATGAAGACCTATTTACAAGGAAGAAGTCTCTATGGATACATATCAAGAGATGAGGAGATGCCCACATTTAGAAGCAAAGATCAACCTACAAGAGAGGAGCAAGAAAGACTCAACTCATGGTGTGCCAAAGATGCTTTAGCCAGGTCATATCTATGTAACTCTATCTCTGACTTCCTTCTTCCTTATATTATGAATTGCAAAACTTCCCAAGAGACTTGGGATACTCTATCTTCATACTTTTCTTCCAATACAAGAGCTAGGAAAAATCAATTGTGGATGGAGTTTACTACTCAAAAGAAGCAACCTAAGCAGAATGTTTCAGAGTATGTGACCAAGGTGAAGGATGTGGTTGATTAGTTGGCAAGCATAGGAGAGGAGATTGAAGAGGAGAAAATAGTGAGACAGATAATCAATGGCGTCAAGACAGATGATAAGTGGGAATCCTCCACAACTGCAATGGATCTTTATATGGATATGCAAATCCTTGATCTAACCACTCTCATGGGGCAACTCTTCACCCATGAGGCCAAGCTCAGCAAAAATGGTGAACCATCAAGAGGTAACAATTCTTCTGCCCTCTATACAGATAAAGGAAAGTCTAAGGATAAAGGAAAGAGCAAGAAGTTTGAAGATGAAGGTGCTACTTCTCAAGCTAACTATGCAGGGAGAGGTAGGAATTCAAGAGGAAGGGGTAGAGGAGGTAAGCAAGGTAGGGGGAGACCTTTCAACTCTTCGCCAAGCAATATATGTGGATTGTCTAATCACACAATAGATGAGTGCTATATGAACTTCAAGAACCAGAGAGGAAGAGGATTCCAAAGAGGTGGCTACTCACAATCAAGAGGAAGATTCAATCATAATCAAGGTTACAACCATGGCTACAACAACAATTACAATAACAATTATCAAGGAGGATACAAATCAAGAAAAGACTTCAATAACTATACATAAGATCAAGAGGATTCTCTTCTCATTATGAACATGACCTCAAAACAAGGTATGAATGATGAGCACCTCTTCTATATTGACTCAAGTTGTTCAAACTATCTAGTAGGAAATATAGCTCTCCATTCTAATCTTGAAGAGCCCAAGGGAAATTTAGACAGGTGATGATACCAAGCACTCAATTGTCAAGGTAGGAAATGTCAAAACTTGTGATGGGAATAGGAATCTGTTGAGCAAAGTTCTTTATGTACCTACTATAAAAAATTTGATGAGTGTTGGACAGATAGTGGACAAGGGTTTGCAGGTTAGGTTCAGTAAATTTGGAGCCTTTGTGGAGGACCCCCAACATGGATTTAGGAGAATTGCAAAGGGAGAGAAAACAAGTAGATTGTTTACATTTAAGCTTGAGGACACTAGAAACATTGAACTTTATAATTATAAGGATCAAACCTTGTCTGAGTTAGAGATATGGCACAAAAGACTAGGACACATAGGTGAGAAAACATTGAAGCAGATATGTAGAGATCAGTGTGTACTTGGGATACCTAATGTATCCAAGCAACATATGATCTATAAATGTGGTGCATGTCAGTTTGGTAAATCATACAGGTTACCCTTTACAAAGAAAGGCTATATGCATGAGGATTATTTGGAACTTGTCCACACAGATGTGTGGGGACCAAGCAAGGACCCTTCAATTTCAGGCTCAAGGTACTATGTGTCATTTATTGATGATTTCAGTAGGTGGACTATCTTGTATTTCATGAAACATAAGGATGAAGTGTTCAATTGTTTGAAAAAGTATCTTGCACTTGTGGAAAATCAAACAGGAAAGAGTTTAAAGAGGATAAGGTCAGATGGAGGAGGTGAGTACTTTTCCAATGAGTTTGATGCATTTTTGCTGGACAAAGGTATCAAGAGAGAGATCACAACTAGATATACTCCTAAGCAAAATGGAGTAGTAGCGAGGAGGAATAGATTGATTGTGGAAGCAGCTAGATCTATGCTAAATGAAAAGAATTTGCCTAATTACTTGTGGGTAGAGGTTGTTTCTATTGCCACTTATCTTATTAGCAGGTTACCTTCTAAGTCCCTTGATGGGATGATCCCCTATGAGGCATGGAATGGTAGGAGACCATCACTTGAACATTGCAGAATATTTGGTTGTGTTTCTTATGTGCATGTTCCATCTCAAATTAGAGGTAAGTTAGACCCTAAGGTAGAGAAATGCATCTTCATAGGGTATGCTATAAATAAAAAAGGGTGTAGGCTTTATAATCCATCCAACAAAGGATTTATGATCAGTAGAGATGTTGTGTTTGATGAGAATGATTCTTGGGTTGAAAGTGAATGCAAGAAGGTCAAATTGCCATATGACTTGGAAAAAGAATTTCCAAGCCTCACCAAGGAGGAGCCAAGCACAATTGAAGACATCAAATCAGATGATGAGGACACCATCAACTTGGAAGAGTTTACATAACCTTTGGCAGTCTAACTTGTGCTATAAAAATTTCAAGGCATTTGGTTTAGGCATCAGGGAGAAATCACCTTCAAAGTGCTCACTGGTCATCTACTGGTTGTTCCCTAAAATATCGGGGGTAAGATCTGATTTGCTAAAGTTATCTCTCAGAGCATAGTTGATCATTTTAAATCATTCCACTTGAAATCATTAGCTATCTAAGCTAATTGAATCCCCCCAAAAAGAATTTTGCCAATTGTTACTATGCTATGAGGTCTGAGTAAAAAACCCAGCAGATGTATGGACTAAAATAGCAAGTTTTTCAACACTAGTTATTATTGAGCTAGTATGTTTTGGATTAATTGTTTCATGTATCAATTCCAAAGTACATAGGTACTTTCTTGGTGTCATTTGCAAGCTAAAAGGGCCTACCTTATAACTTTCAAGTGCATCAATGTTGGTACAAATCAGGTTTTAGTAGTACCACCTCACTTCCTTGAGGTATCATCCATCTCTTCCAACAAACATTAGCAGATTTCTGATTACTAGTAGATGAGCTGGATTTACCTTTGCCCTTTTGAATAGCTAAGAAAGCTTGAGCTGTAACACACATAATGGACGTGTTCTACTTGGAATGTTCTTCTTGCACCAATACAAAGACTAACTCCTCGAAAGTTAAGGATTGTCAACCGAAGAGTAGAAGCAAAAATCTAATATGAATACGAAAGACCATTAAGAACAGTCTGCACAAGTGAACTATTTGGCAAGAATTCATGTGCAAAAATCAATTGCTCCTTCAAATCTTTGATCTTTGTCAAAAAACTATCCATAGAATCTCCTTCATTCATATGCTCACTCTCCAACTGTTTTCAGAGGTAAGCAACACGAGCCTCATTTCTTGCCTAGTACAAAGTAGTAAGCGTATTCCAAGCATCCTTTTTTGTTTTCCAAGATCGATGAGGGATAATGGCATGTTTTACAGATAAAGATATCAATGCATGTGCTTGAGCATCTCTGTCATGTTGGGGATGTAAGGGTCATGTGACCTTACCCCCATATTCATATATATACATCATATATAGAGCATTGCCTCAAGAGAGATCATTATGTGGGTTTCGAGGCTCCCACGCATGTCCGCGCGTCTCTCCTCTCTTCTCTCTCCCTCCATCTCCTCCTTCCTCCTCTTCTTCTGCACATCGAATCCCTTCATTGGTATCAGAGCATGCTGAAGGTTGGTGTGCAAGAAGCTTCAATGGAAGCTTAGGTGAGAAGAGGTAGAAGTGCAGGTCGGCATCTCTTGACAGCTGTTCAATATTTCGGTCATAACTCGAGCTAGAAAGCTCGGATTGACACGTTTTAAAATTCTGTGCGTAGCTAACACAGAGAGCTACAACTTCACAGAAGGGCGCAGAACCTAGTTCGGACTTCTGAAGTGCCGAAAATTCGAAAAATATAGAGAATTGTAGAAGGCGAATCTACATTGAGTAGAATAGCAGGTCGGTTTTTTTGTCATAACTTGAGTTCTACAGCTCGGAATGCGATGATTCAACTTGCTGCTCGTAGCTTGAAAAGTTAGCTACAACTTTGTAGAAGAACTCAGATTCAGATTCCCAATGCAAGGTCACCGAAATTGCAGAATACAGAGCAGTACTGTTGTAAGTGAAATTGAAATTGACAACAGGTGCTTGTTTTGAGCATATCTTGAGCTATACACCTCCGATTGAGGTGTTCTTTATGTCGTTACGTAGCCAAGAAGCAGATCTTCAAGTTTGCTGAAGACCAAAAGTTCAGATTCAGAGGTTATCACCTCTGAAACAGCAAAACACAGAGCAGTACAGTTTTGCCCAAACAACCCTAATTGCACTTGGAGGTTGAATTTGCTTTGGAACTTCTTCGAGAGAGAATTTATGGTGTGCAAGCTCTTATTTTCAGAGCTTCAAAGCATTGTACATGTATGATCATTGTGGTAGCTCCTCCATATGAGAGTAGAGAATGATCTTGTCATGTGTTTGACATGTAAGATGACATTGTGGTATACTCTTCTTTGAGGTTTATGTCATCATGAGTTCGATCATGGATGTATAGTGGCATTGTGGTCTATATCTTGCTTATGCCACTTGGTTATGGATTTACTTGCCGGTTGCACATACTTTTATGAGAGTTGATTGTGGATCTTGGTTGGTACTTGTATCTTTTGTTTTCTTTGCAGGTACATGATCCAGATTGGAGCCTCAGTTACACGTTTGTTTGTCACCGTTATTAGCATTTGTTCATTGATTGATATGTATTTGCTATTGTGATTCTTGGCATATGTGGATGGTGATTCCCACATGGTTATTTTGGTTCTAGAGTCCATGTTACAAAGGAGATGCTGCCGAAATTTCATCGGCTTTTATGCTAGAAAGGAGCTCTAGTGGATCTTGAAGCTTGTGCGATAGCTTTGGATCATTATTTATCTCCATTCAGTTGGACTTGGTCACACATTGTTCGTGATAGGTTGGACCATCTTGCAGGATTTATTCTTAAGTGGGAGATTGTTGGGGATGTAAGGGTCATGTGACCTTACCCCCATATTCATATATATACATCATATATAGAGCATTGCCTCAAGAGAGATCATTATGTGGGTTTCGAGGCTCCCACGCATGTCCGCGCGTCTCTCCTCTCTTC
Source organism: Ceratopteris richardii (assembly GCA_020310875.1). NCBI lineage: Eukaryota > Viridiplantae > Streptophyta > Polypodiopsida > Polypodiales > Pteridaceae > Ceratopteris > Ceratopteris richardii. Next base: position 51,526 of record MU261524.1, read on the forward strand.
TCTCTCCCTCCATCTCCTCCTTCCTCCTCTTCTTCTGCACATCGAATCCCTTCATTGGTATCAGAGCCATTGTATTGCCATTGTATTGGCGTGTATTGCCATTAGTTTTTTGGCACATGTAGTTGCCATTATCTTTGATTATATCAGTGACAGGTGGTGACAGATTACTTATTGTTCTTTCATTATTGGTTATCTTGTTTGATTGCTCAGTTTACAGGGGATACTCTGTCGAATTTTTCCTAGGATTCTTCCACATCTATTTGGTCACTTTGGAGACTTGGTGAGCAGGCTTATGCTCATGGTTTTATATGCATGGTAGATGCATGGTTATGTGATAGGTGGTTCACATGGTTCCTTCTCCATGGAGATATTTGTGATGTGAGTTATGCATATGGATATGCAGGTGTGATCCTATTCAGGATAGAGTATTGTTTCTAGTCTCTTGTTATATTGCTAGTCTTGGATTGCCAGCATGGTGTCTTCTCGATTTGATGGCACTGACTTTCCGAGATGGAAAGCTCAGATATGGCATACATTGGTTCGTGCAGGGTTACACATGTATGTGCATAGAGATGCACAGAGGCCTCGTGACATGCCCGACCACGTATGGATGGATATGGATGCATTGGCCAGCTCCACTATCCGATTACAGCTTGTGGATTCTATATATGAGTCTGTTATGTATGAGGAGACGAGTAGTGCATTATGGCAGAGACTACATGATATGTATGCGAGTCCATTGACTCATGTGAGACATAGATCACATCGACGACTTCGATGTTGGCACTGTGGTCATGAGGGCCATATTCGACGATGTTGCTTCAGGCGGATGCGACGACGACGTCAGAGATATGCATGTGATGCAGGTCAGGTAGTAGTTTCAGGAGAGTCTATGGCAGTTGATTATGCCAGTGATGGTGATATCACTTTCTCCTATGGTTCATCTTTGGATTCCTCTTGTTCATTGGATAGCACACATATGGCTTGGTTGCTTGATGCATTAGCCACTTTTCATGTTACTCCATATCGTGAGTGGTTTTGTCGATTCTCAGGTGAGAGTCGTGGATGTGTGCAGTTGCCTGATGGTATGACATATAACATTGAGGGTGCAGGAGATGTATGCCTTATGCTACCTAGTGGAGCATCACTTATGCTCAGACATGTACGCTATGTGCCTTCATTCCCTATGAGCTTGATTTCAGTTAGCCAGTTACAGGAGAGCAGATGTTATGCATTCCTTGGTGAGCATCATTTTCAGTTGCAGTTGGGACAGCTTATGCTTGTCAGAGGTGCCAGGATTGGGCACATGTATCCACTGCAGGTACTTTATGTGAGAGACAGTCTCGTCTCAGTGGGAGTTCAGCCTTATGTGCGATGTGAGACTCGTCATGTCTCATTTTGTCTACCTATAGATAGGTCTATTGACATTCATGATGCACATGTATGGCAGGATTCAGATGCTCAGATGGATGCACATGTAGAGCATATTTCGGATGCTCATGATGCTTATATAGAGCATGATTTTCTTGATCATGTGGATGCTCACATAGAGCATACTTTGGATGATCAGTTGGATGCTTTAGAGCATGATGTGGATGCTCATGTAGAGCATTGTGATGATACTCACTTAGAGTTAGATCATCAGATGGATCTTGGTGTTGATGTTGTGCAGTCAGCTCATGTGGAGCATGATGATACACTTGGTGTGGTAGAGCACGATAGCTCTCATGATACACAGTGTATGGTAGAGCATATTAGCTCTCATGATGCACAGCTAGATACATCCTTGGTTGTGAGCATGGCTGATTTAGATGCTGAGGAGTCAGCAGTTATGCAGTCATTCTTGGATTCGCTCATGCCAGATGTTGACACAGATATATCAGGACATGTTGGTCTTGATGATAGTGCTTTGGATGCCTTGGATATAGGCATGGTCGACATACTTAGGTTAGCCAGGATAGCACATGTTTCGTCAGCATTTGGGAGTCTGATGTATGAGTTATTATGCTCGAGACCAGACATTGCAGTTGCTATTGGAGCATTTGCACTTGGAGTTGTCAGTCGTTCGATGATTGACATAGGCATGGAGCGAGTGGGAGCTTTGCAGGAACTTCATCAGTTCTTGCATCAGTCATATGTGAGCTCGACTCTTATCGATATGAGTCTAGAGCAGTTTGAGGTGCATGGATACACCTTGTTCGAGGCAGTTGGTGTAGGCTGATCCGTATGGGTAGAGATCCGGACTCTTCCTGTACATTATTGTATAGTCCTACATCATTCTTTGTATATTTTTCCACTTATGGTCACATTGACCCTTAAGTGGGAGATTGTTGGGGATGTAAGGGTCATGTGACCTTACCCCCATATTCATATATATACATCATATATAGAGCATTGCCTCAAGAGAGATCATTATGTGGGTTTCGAGGCTCCCACGCATGTCCGCGCGTCTCTCCTCTCTTCTCTCTCCCTCCATCTCCTCCTTCCTCCTCTTCTTCTGCACATCGAATCCCTTCATGTCATCCCAATGAAGTTGCTCTATAGTAGATGTCGCATGAATTGCAACATGAATAGGAACTTGAAGATCATCATCTTCAACACCATCTACATCACCTTCAATAAGTGTATTCATAGGTGTAGTAGGGGCTTTTCAACACCCTACACAATATTCCATAATCGTTTTGCAACCAATACATGACACATCATATATGCCCACAATGGGTAATTGGTACCATCCACAATATCGACAATATAAACTCAAGACAATATAGAAAATATATATTTAATGCATTAATTTTTCATAAGCTAGTACATAAAACATGCATGTATACATGCAAACTCCATATGTTCTGTCACATCAATATTTTTAGCACCCCATTCACCCTGCCGCAAACATATAATCAAATTCTTGCAGAACATATATCGAATTCTTGCAGAACTCATACAAAAATTGTAGGTATAAGCTGAGCATATACATATGCCTCCATGTAACATCAAGTTTATATTTTGTGAAATTGATAGATGTAACCTCTCATAGCTCATCACACGATGTATTCGATGATATCTTCTTGACTCCACAATTCATAAACATAGTTCTAAGTGAATATAATACATCACAACTTATTTACCTTTTGAAAGTAATAAGTTGATTGAAGAGCAACCGAGATTTCTCCGCAAACCTTCATGAGATAGAAATAAAATAATGGATGGTCTCTTGCCATCTCAAGGTCATCCTCTAGTTCACTTCCTTGATTCTAGATCTTTATGGCTCCATTTAGAACTTTCCTTTGCTTCGTGCTTTGATATGAGAGGCTTGCATGCTCTTCTCTTGTTCATATAGTGTATTCATCCTCAAAACATGTCTTAGATACAAGTAAAGCATTGTTTTCATGATTCATAAGCTCTCTTACCATATATTTTCTTCCCATTGTCTTCTCTTGTCTTTTTTCTTTGTCTCTCTCATGCTTCTCTCTTGCTCATCTCTTACTTTCTTCTTAACTTCCATGGCAGCTTCCTTTCCTTGAATGTTCTCCTTTACACTCAAATCATTCCAAATCGCTGTGATACACTTGAATGATATATATATATATATATATATATATAGCATTAGGGTTTTAGGGTTTTAGGCTTTTTATGATATATAGAAAATAGGTCTTTAGGATTTTTAATATATATAGAAAATACGATTTTAGGATTTTAACATATTACAAACACACACACACACACACATATATATACACACACTCACATATATACACACACTCACATACATATACACATGCACATACACATATACATGTTTTGGGTCTAGGTCTTTAGGATTAGGGTTTTAGGTTTTTCTAGGTTTAAGGTTTTAAGGTTTAATAAAAAAATCAAATGTTCTAAAATGTCCATATTGTATCAGATGGCTATTTTGGATCTCGAGGAGAGAATGGCACGTCCTTGCACTCAGTGCAAGTATCAAATTTATTGGAAACATCAGATTTGTACTGCACATGTTAGAGAGTATGGATCCTTTGATAAAATTTGACTACAAAACCTATGCTACCATTTGCATGGTCCCCTAGGTGAGCAGATGGACGCAAATGACATTGCACTGATAACCCCTCGTGGACAAAAGAGAACAAAAAAGGAGTTAGAAGTACAAGGTACTAATACCATTACATGGAATGAACACATGGAAGAAATGCTCGAAGCATTTTATGAGATGGATGAAGATCATGATGGTGGAGATGTCGTGAGTTTTATGGACACAACATAATTTCCACGATCATAAGCCGATGAAGAATACGAAAACATGCGAAGACTAACTTGTTTACCATTGTACAATGGAGCAAAGATATTTGTACTATGTGCGTCATTTGCAATGCTCGATTTGCAATCCATTTATGGATGGTCAGATAGTAGTGTCTCTGAATTGTTGAGCTAAGTGGATTTGAAATAAACTTTCATTGTTATATCAAGATAACTTTATTTACTAACATCGTTCTAATTGCTTATTGTAGGCTTCTTAAAGATCAATTTTTGCTAGAGGGCAATGACATGTCACCAACACGTGGAGATGCAAAAAAAAATTTTACAATCCATTGGAATGGACTACACTAAGATTCATGCTTGTCTGAATAATTGCATCCTCTTTGAGAACGAGTATGAGCATCTCCAGATATGTCCAAAGTGTGGGGCGAATAGATTTAGAGAAGACCTTGTAAGTGAAGCAATCCCCGCAAAGGTTCTTTGCCACTTTCCTCTCATTCCACGAATTAAAAACATGTTTAGATGCAAACCTATAGCTGAGTTAATGTCATGACATGCAAAGAGCAAGTCTATAGATGGCTTAATGTGAGTGCCTGCTGACTCTGATGCTTGGAAACACATAGATAGTAAGTGGCTAGAGTTTGCTAGTGAGCCTCAAAACATACATCTAGGCTTAGCAATGGATGGAATAAATCCATTTGGTTTACACAGCTCTTCATGGAGCACATGGCTTGTATGTTTGGTCAATTATAACATCCCACCATGGCTGGCCACAAAGAAAGGTCATTTATTATTAGCTCTTATTGTGCCAGGTAAGTACAAGGTAAAAAACATGGATGTATACCTTGCACCACTTGTGGAAGAGCTGCGCATTTTATGGGATGGGATTACTATGCATGACATGTCTCAACCTATAAGAAGACGAGACGTGTGAGTGCAAGGCCTACTTATGTGGACGATGCATGATTGGCTTGGTTATGATGAATGTCCATGTTTATCGATTTTGGGTTACCATGCTTGTCCCTTATGCGGACCATGACTCGAAGCATGCTATTTCGAAGCACTCCTTTAAACTTTCTATGAAGAACATCATAGACATTTACCTAATGGACATGTTTTATGTGAAGAACAAATTGGTCAACAAGCACAACACCAAATGAAAGCTAGTGATTGGAAACAACTGTGGGATTCAGAAACTCTAGTCGCTGGCATGAAACGATTGTCAATCTTTCATGAACTCCCTTATTGGAGCGAGTTATTGATCAGTCATTTGGTAGAATTGATGCATATTTTTAAGAATATGGGAGAGATTCTCTAGAAAACTTTGATTCAAAAGAAAGAAAGCAAAACACAAAGAGAGGACTTAGAAGGGCGAGGTTGTATGCAAGAGTTGTGGGCAATTACTAAGCCCAATGGAATAGTATCCTTACCACGAGCTCCTTGGGTGCTTCATAGGATGGAAGGGCGACAAGTGAAGAACGAATTTTAGAGTTTCGGACACCCACTAGATGCATGAGGTGTCTAAAGACTACTTTCACATGAAATCACGATCTTGGAGGGCTCAAGTATCATGATTGGCACAAGTTTTTATAGTTTGTGCTCCCTATAGCTTTAAAATATTATCTTTGAGAGGATGTGCGAACAACCATTTATAAAATTAGTTCTTTGTTATGGTGGATCTCTTCTAAAGAGATAAATAGAGATAGCATAGAGAGTGCAAAACTCAATGCTATCGAGGCTGTTTGTATGGTAGAGAAATACTTTCCCACAAGTATTCTCACTATTTAGCTTCATGTATTGGTTCATGTGGTAGATGAAGTTGCAATAGTAGGAACTCTCCATAGTTGATGGATGTTCTTCTTAGAGCGCTTTATGAAGACATTAAAAGGGTTTGTTCGACAGAGAGCATGTCCAGAGGGTAGCATGGCAGAGGGATGGCTCGTACAAGAGTCTCTTGTTACAGTATTAACAATTGAGTTTCTATATATGTCGGATCCAAAAATGCCTCGCTTATGGAGTGATGATGAAGATGTTCATCTCGTAGGCAATGAACAGCAAGGCAAAGGGTTGCAAAGAAAAATGGATGCACCTTTCAGAGAGAAGGCAATGAAGTTTTGCATCGTTAACTCTGAGCCTATGCAGAAGTGGTTAGAAAAGTATGAGCTTGCCAAGGAGACAAATGTTGGAGTTAGACGTCTGCGGAAGCACGCGAACAGCACAAGGAAGAAGAAGAAGCTTGGAGCACAACACACAAGGCTGAATGTATTACTAGAGAATGTACAAAGATAAGTAGCCCATTAGGGTAATAGGCTTATATACAAGCCGGGGGAAAAAAACCTCCTAAAGAGGGAAAAAAGTGCCCCGGCGGTCCTAGAGTGTTCACACACATCACTACCTAAATCTATCAACAAATCCCCCCTGGGAGTGATGCGGTGAACAAGGAGCTGGCACTCATGTATAAGGAAGTGCCGAGCTATGTGGAAATCACTCCACAAAAGGAAGTAAGCCCAAAGCTTTGCGGAAAGCTTCAAACTTCTCCCTAGGCAGAGCCTTCGTGAAAAGGTCTGCAATGTTCTCCTGCGTGGGCACAAATGCCAAGCTGATCTCCCCAGCAGAGAACCTCTCCCTGACATAGTGATAATGCACCTCAATGTGCTTAGTGCGAGCATGGAACACAGGGTTCCTCGCAACTGCCAATGCGCTCTGACTGTCAGTGAAGATGGTGGTGGCAGAAGACTGGCCAACACCCAAATCAGCCATAAGGCGTCTGAGCCACACACACTCAACAGTCGCTGTGAAAGCTGCCCTATACTCAGCCTCACAACTGGAAGTGGCCACAGTAGGCTGCTTCTTGCTCAACCAAGATATACATGAGCTACCAAGCATGAAGCAAAAACCACTGGTGGACACACAAGTGTCATAGCAACCAGCCCAATCTGAGTCAGAAAAAGCATGCAAATCTGGCGGTAGTGATCCCCCCTTGGGATAAAACAACCCAAGTAGCCGAGTACCACTCAAGTAGCGAAAGATGCGCTTAACCGCTTTCCAATGCGTGACTCGTGGGCAATGCATAAACTTGCTCATCTGTGAGACAACAAATTGAATATCTGGCCGAGTAATGCATAAGTAAATCAAGCATCCAACAGCCTGCTGATAGAGAACAGCATCAAATGCATCTCCAGCATCATGAAGACTCAATCGTAAACCTGTCTCCATAGGAGTGGCAATAGGCTTACAGTCTTCAAGGCCAAAACGCTGCAATAATGTGTCAATATATTTCGTTTGACACAAAGCCATTCCACCATCAACTTGCATAAACTGAATGCCCAAATAGTGATGCAAATGCCCCAAATCAGACATCTCAAATGAGGCATGCAAATCAACCTTGAAATCAGCAATATGCTTCTCAAGAGGACCAGTGAGCAGCATGTCGTCTACATAGACAACAATGATCAAAAGCACATCATTAGCACGCTTAACATATAAGGTGCTTTCAGTTGGACTGTTCTCAAAACCATGTGCAATCAGATAGGCATGTATTTTCTCATACCAAGCACGTGGTGCTTGCTTTAAACCATATAACGCCTTCTTTAACCTGCACACCTGGTTTTCATGCCCTTTCTGAACAAAGCCACGGGGCTGAAAAACATACACTTCTTCATGCAAGTCACCATTCAGAAATGCTGTTTTAATGTCCAACTGATGTACATTCCAACCATGATGGGCTGCAAGTGCACAAATGCTCCGAACAGTAGTCATATGGCATGTAGGTGCAAAGGTCTCATCAAAATCAATGCCTCTTTCCTGCGCATAACCCTTTGCAACAAGCCTAGCCTTATACCTGTCAACTGTACCATCAGGTTTTCGCTTCAGCTTGTATACCCACTTAGTGCCAATGGCCTTCTTGCCAGGAGGCAAGTCACATAAAGACCATGTACCATTCTTCATTATAGCATCATATTCAGATTGCATAGCAGCCATCCAATTTTCTGAATTTTGTGCTTCATCAAAAGAAACAGGCTCATTCTCATCACAGAGACTAGATGCAGCCATAGCATAGCAATCTGATGCAAAGGAGGTACTATGAGAGCCTGAACGAGTACGATATGACAAAGGTGCATCTAATTTGCTGTCACGCAAAGTCTGCACCAGCCATTTTGGCATAGTTTTTACCTGTTCAATATCAGCTCTCTCATCAACAAGTGCATCATGTAAATCTGCATCAGAAATGGAATGATCTGCATCATCATATGAAGCCTGCAAAGGCTGAGAAGTTGCCTCATTAGGACCAGCGCTAGCCTGTCCACCTGTAAAAAGAGGCATCAAAGTATCATACATGTCTTTGGAGCTAACAGATGTCTCCTTAGTACATGAAAGCAATGGCTAAATAGCATCTTCCACAAAGACAACATCACGGCTAACTATAATGCGTTTAGTCTGTGGATGATACAGACGATAGCCTTTACTTTCAGAACTATACCCAACAAAAATACATTTTACTGCCTTATCATCCAATTTTCTGCGATGTTGTTCAAGCACTAATGCATATGCCAAACAACCAAAAACACGCAGATGAGCAACAGATGGCTTGCGGTCATGCCAAGCCTCATATGGAGTGATAGACTGCAACGCTTTCGTGGGACACCTGTTCAGTACATATGCTGCACACATGACAGCCTCAAGCCAGAAACTATGTGGTAAAGCCTGACTTTTGACCATGCACCTCGCCATCTCCATGAGTGACCTGTTCTTTCGTTCAGCAACTCCATTCTGTTGAGGTGTATACGGCACTGTACACTGGTGTTTTATCCCACGTTCAGCCAGAAATGCATTAAAATCTGAAGACATATATTCCCCCCCTCGATCAGAACGGAGGGTGCCCATTTTACATGCTGATAGATTTTCAGCCAAAACTAAAAACTGTTTGAAGCACATGAACACTTCGGACTTTGCTTTGAGTGGATATACCCATGCATGCCTGGAAAAATCATCAATGAAAGTCACGAAGTAAAGGTAATTTCCAAAAGAGGGTGTCTGCATAGGACCACAGACATCACTATGTACAAGCTGCAATTTCTGCATAGCCCGAACTGAACCATCTTTTGGAAAGGAAGAACGCTGCATTTTGCCCAAAATACAGCCTTCACAAACATGTTTTCCAGGTGCCTCAAGTTTGGGCAAAGAGGACACCATTTCAGATTTCTACAAGCATAACAAACTAGCAAAATTCAGATGACCAAAGCGTGCATGCCAAAGCTTTGCATCTGACATAGCCTGAGAATCATGAACTGCACATGCCGAATCATTCACAGATTTTTCATAGTCTATGAGCTTATACAGCCCACGACATAAAATGCCAGAAGCAATAATCACATCGCCATTTGAGAGATCATGGACTGTACACCTGTCATCAACGAATTTCACAACCAAGCCAATCTTGGCTAATGCAGAAACTGATAACAGGTTCTTTTTGATCCCTGGCACAAATAAAGCATCTGACAAAGTGAAAGAACTACCATCAGCAGTAGTCATAATGATCTTACCAACTCCCATAACAGGATAAGAGGAGTTATTGGCGCATGTGACAGTATTCCCTGTAGGGGCAGGCTCGAGTGAAGAGAAGAAACTGCGCTGCGAGGTAATATGTTTGGTTGCCCCACTGTCAAAGTACCAAACATCTGAGTCTACTGCAGACATGCACTGATCATGAGAAGATGGGTCAAAACTGCAGACAGTAGTAAACGCCCATTCTTCTTCCTGCACAAGATTTGCAGACTCTGTTTTTGGTGTAGAGGCCTCTACAACAACCATTCCAGCCTCTTTCTTCTTTGCCTCTTTAGCAGCCAGTTTTGGACAGTTCTTTATAATATGATCATTTCCTTTACAGTACTTGCAGAACAATTTCTGCTTTTCTGATTTCTTCTCATCTTTATCCTGGTTCTTCGATTGTGCAGCATTTGCAGATTTCTGCTTACTAGTAGAAGAGCTCCATTTTCCTTTGCCCTTCTGACTAGCTAGGAAAGCTTGATCTGCAACATGCATAATGGACCTGTTCTGCCTGGACTGATCTTCCTGCAACACAACAGAGACTAATTCCTCAAATGACAAGGCATTCGGATTGCCTTTCATCATCAATCGAAGAGTAGAGGCAAAACTCTGATATGAATCAGGAAGGCCATTCAGAACGGTCTGCACAAGTGAGCTATCTGGTATAACCTCATCAGCAGAAATCAATTGTTCCTTCAGGTCTTTGATCTTTGTAAGAAAACTGTCCATCGAATCACCTTCATTCATGTGCTCACTCTCCAACTGTTTTCGGAGGTAAGCAATACGAGCCTCATTCCTAGCCTGGTACAAAGTGGTAAGTGTATCCCAAGCATCCTTTGCTGTTCTACAAGAGCGAATGTGAGGAATAATGGCACGTTTGACAGACAAAGCTATCAATGCATGTGCCTGGGCATCTCTGCCATCCCAACGAATCTGCTCTGCAGTAGGTGCAACAGAAATAGCAGCACGAACAGGAATCTGCGGAATATCATCTTCGACACCATCTTCATCAGCTCCAACACTTGTATTTGCAGTACCTGTCGTTACAGGTGTAACAGGACGTCTTTCAACACCCTGCACAATGTTCCACAATCCTTTTGCAACCAGTACATGTCGCATCATATAAGCCCATAATGGGTAGTTGGTACCATCCAACTTATCCTCAACAGCCAACATACGGAATACATCACTGCTTTCAGCCATGGCCGGTGACTAAAATACCTTGATGCAGAAAATTGACTGTATCTCAAAAAGTTGAACAGAACTGCCCAGACGAGTTCTGCTAGACCTGTAGCAGACTTCGAGACGCTTAAACTGGCGAACAGAAACTGGTATATACCTTTGGCACAAAAGGACAAAATAGCCTGCACAAGCACTACGATAGTGCATTCGGAGGCCGAAACGAGCTCAGATCGCGATTTTGGCACCACAAAGCGAAGCCGTTTTGATCTCGGAAACACCCTGAGTATGCTCACCAAATTTTGTGCGAATCTGAGACTGCAAACGGAGGAGTGTCGACGGCGCCCTAGAAGAAGCAACGACCTGCTCTGATACCAATTGTTGGAGTTAGACGTCTGCGGAAGCACGCGAACAGCACAAGGAAGAAGAAGAAGCTTGGAGCACAACACACAAGACTGAATGTATTAATCGAGAATGTACAAAGATAAGTAGCCCATTAGGGCAATAGGCGTATATATAAGCCGGGGGAAAAAAACCTCCTAAAGAGGGAAAAAAGTGCCCCGGCGGTCCTAGAGTGTTCACACACATCACTACCTAAATCTATCAACAACAAACACAAAGGAAAGACCTCAGTTTCAAAGGAATTGTTCGACTCATTTTTGCCCCTTCCAGAAAGTCTTCGACCTCTTCCACACTTTCCAATGAGCAGATGGCTAGATACTATGGTTTCACAAGCAAAGGCAACGGGTGAAGATATCTCTGAAGAAGAAGAAGAATTTGCAAAGGGATGTGATTGGAAGTATTCTAAATACGGTGCACTATGGTCTCATGGACGACACTTTTGGATCACAGGAATCGATAAAAATAGGTCTACATTTGATAGTGGGGTCATGGTGAACTTTTTGCAAAAAAGTAGAGTGAGTGCAAGAGATGATAATGCTCAAGAAGGCCGACTAGATTATTGTGGAGTGATTCAAGATATCTTGAAGCTATCCTTTAGGAAGTTTGATTACTTTGTTTTTGATGTGAAATGGTTCAAAGTAGTCACCTCTGGAAGAAACGCAACAGTTAGGCAGGATAAAAGAGGTTTGCTTCAAGTCGACTCCACAAAATTATGGATGGATGAAAGAGATACATTTGTACTTCTCGAACACTGTGAGCAAGTTGTTTTTATAACAGATTCGAAAGAACTAGAGTGGCTATTTGTTTTACAAGTCTCCCCACGTAGTAGACAAATTTGTGAGAACATAAATGTAGAAGAAAGTCCATTTGTAGTGGACTCTGAGATTCATTCAATAGTTGAGGAGGAAGAGATCATTGTCCGAGAAGAAGAGGTCCTTGAAGAAGACAAGATACAAGGTGAAGAAACAGATGACGATCAAGAAGAAGCTAGCATACCAAGTGATTTAGAATTCGCCAATATAGAGGTAGATATTCTCTCTGCATTGGATCTCCAAGAGGATGGTAGAATAGAGGAGTTTTGAATCAAACACTTATATGTACTAATGTTTGTTTATTTTTTTTGCTATGTTCTTTTGTACACTACCATTTCTCTATATTACCTTTATTATCATATGCTAATTATTTGAGTTCTTTTGTTAAAGAGCACGATGGGAGATAGTCCTCTAGTCACTCCACATTCCACGATAGCGGAGCAGTTCTTAGAGTTCATATCTAAGGTACCTCCTGCATATATGGCCACCGCATCACAGTACTAGATCGCTCAAGGTAGCACTACCTTGGCCTCACTCCTACCGGCCTCACTCCTATCGGACTCACTCCTGCCTGTGTCACTTCTGTCTACGTCACTTCTACAGATGGTGCTACTCCCACCAGAGGTATGTCTCCTAGCTTTATGACTCCACCATGACCATCTTCTCAGCCATCCCCTAGTGGCTCTAGTAGTAGACATGTGCGTTCGACACCTCAATGTGATACAGGTGTTGGCCTGTCTCATAGGTTGAGGTCACGTTCTGGAGCAGGAGGTTCTAGGGGTGGATCTACAGGTAGCTCTGGAGGAGGCAACTATTGCGGAGGCAGTGCGACAAGCGTTGTGTCGCCCACTTCTACTCCTAGAGCGAGTACCTCAGATGTAGGTACGCCATGTGGAACACCACGTACACCTTGGGGTGCTCATGACCATGATGATTCCAAGGTGTATAGTATCCGTGATGGATCTCTGGTGATGGATGTAGCCAAAAAGGCCATGCGTCAACATATACGACAGCTTTGCTGCAGTTTTGGCTAGCACATGGGCATCCTCTTGTCAGTTTAGAGTGGATTCTGCACACCACACGTGAAGTTATGTCCCATCAATGATCCGAGGCTCCTGATGTTTTCAGATCAGGCTTAGCAAAGCCTATATGGTTAGATGTTGAGGAGTGGGATATGATTCACGACGAGCAGTAGCAGACTCATGATCAATATCGCCAGCAGCGAGATGCCGCAACCACACATTTAGGTATGGTTGGACTATCACATTTGGGCAGCAGCAGATATGACACTATGCATCTATAAGTACCATTTGGTTTATGGAATTTGTTTATGTTAAGCATGTCATGTATGTTCCTCTAATGTTTTGTATATTTGTTGCGGGATCTGGCAATGGGTCATCCTCCAACACGAATGGCGGAGGCTTATAGATATCATCATGGCTTGATTGCACTATTGGAGGACTTGGAGGGATGCAGTGCGATCGTTTCATGGGAGCATCTACGATGAGGTGATGAATTTAGAAACTTGGATTTTACTTGTTTTTTGTAAATCTCATGTGAATCTATCTCATTTCATGAATGTTCTTTGTTGCAAGATTGCTGATATGGATGTTTCAAACATTTTGTGCATGTGTATGACAGTGGTGTGCCAGAATTTTGTATTTGGCTCATATATGGCAGTGGTGCACCATAATTTTGTATTTGATTCTTATATGGCAGTGCTTTGCCACATTTTGTATTTTCCTCATATATGATAGTAGTTTGCCACACTCTTGTACATGCTTCGTTTATAAAATATATAACTTTTTTGTACATGGTTCATGGTTCATTCTGATTATCTCTTTTGTGTCCGATAGTATTTTGCTTTAGGGTTGCCATTAGAGTACTCATCACATGTACTCGGTCTTTTTTTGGGCAGAGTGTATTGTCTTTTGCTAAACAACATCATTGTAATGTTGCTGTAGCAAAAGACAACACACTCTACCCAAGAAATTTTTTGCAGATATGGTCATCGATATAAGCGACAGTACTCCCAGGATGGTAGTCAGTATGAGCGATGATACACCCAACAAGCATCGGTATAGGCATCGGTATGAGCGATGGTATTTTTGGTGCTTATATCGATGCTCATACTACTGCTTTTACCGATGCCTATATCGGCGCTTTATTTTCGATGCATATACCGACACTTACACTGGCGTCAAAGTAAAAATATGCCCGTTCAATTTCCTCGATAAAAGCCTTGGTATATGAGCGATATGTTATAGTGGTTAAAAATTTGATATCTATGGAGAATTGACGTGAACCCATAATCAAAGGTGTATGGATCTTGATTATCACTTGTTCTTTTAACTCCTTGACCACAAAAAAACAACTTAACCAAAAAAGTCATACGTCAACCTCATAAAATATAGATACACCATAAGAGAATTGCATCATACTTCAAGAACATACATCAAATCTCTCTCTCTCTCTATGGTTGACATCAGCTTGATAGAACTTCAAGTTTCTTTTTCATGGCGTTCATAGAATCACATATCCTACACTTGATTAAACTAAAGAATCCCATCCACATCATATAAACATCAATATCCCACAATATGTTTGATTAAACTAAAGAATCCCATCCACATCATATAAACATCAATATCCCACAATATGTATGACCGTCAGAGAACTTATATGTCTCTATAGCTTGTAACTTATCTGGTTATAACTTTTCTTGAGCCTTGTGTGTATCACAACTTCATAAATGCATAATGTAACACAATCAACATCACTATGAAATCCCGTGTAGCATATCCCGAGCTTGTTAACACCAAGTATACACATGATCATTTAGACATGTAGAAAAAAAAATAGACTTATATATTTATCGCTTCGAGGTCATATTTCAATGCCTCACCCATCTACAACCAGGCATTAATTTGTCATAAGATAGTACATAAGACATGCGTGTATACATGCAAACTCCATATGTTTTGTCACATCAGTATCCTTAGCACCTCGTCTAGCAAAGATATATCAAATTCCTACAGACATAAGTTAGAACCTAAATATAAGTTGAACATATACGCATGCCTCCATGGACATGGATAGACAAGACAGATTATCAGTAACATCAAGTTTATCTCTTATCAAACTGATAAATGCAACCTCTCATAGAATCACTACAAATCCCACAAGTAGAGAATAATGTCTTGCATAGAACTTTATGTTTCATCAACTTCTTATTGCATATAAACCCAAGACAATATCGACAATATAAACCCAAGACAATATAGACAATATATATTTAATGCATTAATTTGTCATAGAATAGTACATAAAACATGCGTGAATACATGCAAACATATAATCAAATTCTTGCAGAACATATATCGAATTCTTACAGAACTCATACAAAAATTGTAGGTATAAGCTGAGCATATACATATGTCTCCATGTAACATCAAGGTTATCTTTTATGAAATTGATAAATGCAACCTCTCATAGCTCATCACGCGATGTATTCGATGATATCTTCTTGATTCCACAATTCATGAATATAGTTCTAAGTGAATATAATACACCACAACTTATTTACCTTTTGAAAGTAATGCATCTCCACTTTGTATGTGCCGACGTCAATTCAATGATGGTAAAGCATTCACGGATTATCCGCTTTGATGGTGGTGCATTCTATTCAACGTGATGAATATCTATTCACATGAATCAAGGGAGCATATTTACTTATTGTTTTGAACTCTAACTTTGTATTCACATGAATCAAGGGGAGCATATTTACTTATTGTTTTGAACTCTAACTTTGTTCAATCTTCGAGACTTTGTTCATATGCATAAGTTGAGAATCAAATTAAGAGTGCACTCCTAAAAATAAAACTAAGAGCATAGCTACGTATAGGAAAAGGGTTATTCGTGTGATTCCTTCAAGCTTCATTGAAGCTTGCCATATTTTCAACACTCCCCCTCGAGCTTCATTGGGTAGTCCATGTGATGTGCCAAATAAAATTCCTCTCAAGGCTTGCATCAATAGCTAGCAATGCTTGAGATGCTTCCACTATGGGCATCGCATCCAAATTAGTTGATGGATTGCTTAATTTCTCCCTTTGAAGAAATTTGACTTCCATTGGCTTGAGATCTTAATCAAGCTTCTTCTTTTAGGAGCTCTTTGAAAGTCTTTTGAAAGATCTTCAACAAAAGTTGATTGAAGAGCAATTGCGATTTCTCCGCAAACCTTCATGAGATAAACATAAAATAATGGATGGTCTCTTGCCATCTCAAGGTCATCCTCCACTTCACTTCCTTGATTCTAGATCTTTATGGCTCCATTTAGAACTTTCCTTTGCTTCTTGATTTGATATGAGAGGCTTGCATGCTCTTCTCTTGGTGTTATAGTGTATTCATCCTCAAAACCTGTCTTAGATACAAGTAAAGCATTGTTTTCATGATTCATAAGCTCTCTTGCCATATCTTTTCTTCCCATTGTCTTCTCTTGTCTTTTCTCTTTGTCTCTCTTGTGCTTCCCTCTTGCTCATCTCTTACTTTCTTCTTAACTTCCATGGCAGCTTCCTTTCCTTGAATGTTCTCCTTTACTCTCAAATGATTCCAAATCGTTGTGAAGCTTTTTTTCTTGCTCTCATTGGTTAATTCGTTGTTCTTGAGACTCCTTGCACTTTCTCCTTTGGCTGGTCTTTTCTTCAAAGTGGCTTTTCAACTTCTTCATGGGCTAGTATTCATCTTGAAATGGTTGTCCTTTGGCACTTCCTTTGCTTTTCCTTCATCTTCAAGGTTCTTCTCTTCAATATATTTGAGGGAATGTGTTACCATTAGATTTTCTACCTTGTCTCCATCTTTGACATGATCTCTCCCTTACTCTTTGCCTCTTACCATGGCTTCCAAGCCATTTTCTATGTCTCCCCCTTAGTCATCAGCCTCTTCGTGTGGCTTAAAATAACCTTGAGAGTCTTCACACGACTCTTCCACATGCAGTCCTTCAATAGGGTGCTCAAAAAATTGTTTGATAGTTCCTTCTTTCTCTTCAAACCTACACTTCCAAGTATTGTTGGTGGAAATTTGAAAACAATACAAAAAAGAAGAATTGACCTCCAATCTTGAAGCATTCCTTTGAGTAGATGGTGCTCCAAATTTTTGGTGCTCATCGAGTGAGCTTCTTCATCCTTGCTAAAATCCTCATATTTTTTCCCTTTGGCTTCAAGGTATGGGCTATCTACAATATTAGCTTGTATTTGAACAAGGTGCCTTTGGTGATGCCTCCTTTCTCACCTTCCTTCTTGAGTCCTTGAATCTTCCAATGTGCTCTCCATCACTCTTCACATGGAGTGAACCTCCCATCCACTTATCTTGGTTGAGGTCTACAATGTAACAATAGAACAATAAGGAACGAGAGGTATACCTTAGCTTCCTCTCGAGCCTTCTTCTCTTGTGAGGATTGCTTCATAGCCTCCTCTTAAAGTTTTTTTTTCAAGCTTCCTTCTTGCAACCCTCTTTTTTTCAGCTTCAAAAACTTTTCCCTTGAAGCTCTCTTTACTTGGGAAACTTCCAAAGCTTTCTTCTTGCAATCCTTGTTACTTATGAAGCTTACAAAGATTCCTTCTTGCAGCCCTCTTTATTTGTGAAGCTTCCAAAACTTCTTTTTTGCAACCGTGTTTACTTGTAAAGCTTCCAAAGATTCCTTCTTGTAGTCCTCTTCTACTTGGACTCTACTTGATGGATAACCTTTGATTGCTTGCTACAAACCTATAGATTACTTCAAACAATAGCTCAAATGGTTAATAAGAATTACTAGAGTACATCAATGTCTAAGGGATCTTAAGCTCTGATGGCTTTTGACAAATATCCACTTAGCCTTGATAAGATTTACATAAGCTTGTAGGCATTCAAGATTGGATCTGATACCATGTTAAAAAGTTGATTTCTATGCAGAAGTGTCATGAACCCATAATCAAAGGTGTATGGATCTTGATTATCACTTGTTCTTTTAACTCCTTGACCACAAAAGGACAACTTAACCACAAAAGTCATACGTCAACCTCATAAAATATAGATACACCATAAGAGCATGACATCATACTTCAAGAACATACATCAAATCTCTCTCTCTCTCTCTATGGTTGACATCAGCTTGATAGAACTTCAAGTTTCTTTTTCATGCAGTTCATAAAGTTCATAGAATCACTACGAATCCCACAAGCAAAGAGTAATGTTTCCCATAGATCTTTATGTTTCATCAACTTCTTATTGCATATAAACCCAAGACAATATAGACAATATAATATTTAATGCAGTGAAATCACACATTTTATTAAATACAAACAACGCATATAAATTTGAGATCCTATATCTCTAATATACATGCATTTCATCGTTCTTGAATATAAGATTTGCATGTCAAATAGAGACCATATATCTCTTCTAAAACCCATAAGAGTTTGTTTGTGTATCATGTCAATCCATCATTCCACATATAACTTGAGACACTTGATTAAACTAAGGAATCCCATCCACATCAGATAATCATCAATGTCCTGCAATATGTATGCTTGTGGAAGAACTTGTATGTCTCTGTAACTTATCAATCCCACCCACATATCCTACACTTGATTAAAGTAAGGAATCCCATCCACATCATATAATCATCAATATCCTACAATATGTATGACTAACAGATAACTTATATGTCTTTGTAACTTGTAACTTATCTGGTGAATGCAAGGTATCGAAGCAATCTCTGAACAGCTTGTGAATGCAAGGTATCGAAGAAATCTTTGAATAGCTTGCCAATGTGTCTGACAAGGATGATGTGCAAATGGATTGAGTATGCCAACTACATAGGTGAGGTCTAGTATGGTTTTGGCTAGGTAAAGTAAAGAGCCTAGCTATCAATAAGCATGTATATCCATAAGTGATGATGAGTCCTCTAATTTGAGCTTGATGTTTGGATGAAGCATTGTATATATTGAGCGACACTAGTCCGTGTTATACTTGGAAAGGAGATCAGAGTATTACTTATTCTAGGATAGGGATGCAACTTCTTTCATCTACCAAAATTTCATACCTAAGAAGTAGTAAAGTAGGCCAAAACCTATCATGGAGTGCTCAAGGAGAAGCTGCTTGATGATAAATTGGATGTGGTCATCATCTAAACCTATCAAAATCAATTCATTTACATAAAAGATGATGATTTCAACAAGGAACCCTTTCTCGTAGATGTAGAGGTTAGCATCAACACTGCTTTTTTGAAATCCTTTGTCTTCAAAGAGCTTGTGTGTCTTCTCATACCAGGTCGTGGGAGCTTGCTTAAGTCCGTAAAGTGCTTTGTGAGGTTTGTAAACATGATCTTCCTTTTGTTTGATTTGGAAACATTTGAATTGTTCCACGTATACCTCATCTTGAAGTTCATGATTGAGTAAAAACCCTTTAATACCTAGTTGGTAAATGGGCCAGTTGAAGCATGCACTTAAGGCAAAATGAATCTAATAGTTGTGAAGCTTGCAATAGTGGAAAAACTTTCTTCATAGTTAATGTCATGTGTTTTTTTTAATCTCGTAGCGACCATTCTTTCTATGTACATTTCCACAGTTCCATATGATAGATAAGGAAGAGGAGGAAACATAAGATAATTATATAGACACTTGACTCCTATGACTTGTTATTTAGAAGGATTTGGTAAAAGTGTCCAAGTATTGTTCTTTTGGATGCCATCTCTATCTGCATAGCACCTTCTCACTTAGGTTGATCTTGAGCTTCTTTAAAGTTGGAAGGCTCTGGAATTTGCTGAAGGTGGTGGTGCATAAGTGCATAATTAACATAGTGGCTTTGTTCTCGTTGCTACTTCTTGATGAGCCTTTGCGATCTCCTAGGCTATTGGGAAGTACTTGCTTTTGAAATTTTCTTAAAAATGACTATGTCGTGCTTTAAAGTGTAGATGGGTGTACTCAAACTTGAACTTGGATCCTTAATTGAGTACTTTGAAGATTCATCAAATATTACATCGTTTGAAATGATGATGGAGTGGTTTTCTAGGTTGTACAACCTATATGCCTTAGATTGTTCATTGTATCCAATGAATAGATGCTTCTTGAAATAGGATGAAAACTTATGCGAATCTTCCTTGGCACATGTACAAATGCATCACTTCCAAAAACTCTAAAGTAGTTGGCATTTGATTTTCGTCCATAGTAGGATTCAAATGGAGTCTTGTTGTGTAGGGCACTTGTGAGACCTCTATTGATGATGTGTACTGAGGTGTGTACAACTTTAGCCCAAAATTTTTATGGTAATGCTTTGTTGTGAAGCATAATATGTACCATATCCATGACACTACAAATATTTATTTTGATGACTCCATTTTAGGATGGAGTATGAGGCTCAGTGAGTTTCCTTTTGATGCCCTTCTATTTGAGGAAGTTATCAAATTCCTGGCTCATGAACTCACCACCTCCATCTCATCTCATGGTTTGGATGCCTTGTTCTCAACCGGTAGACCTACTCTCTCAACTTAGAAAATGAGTATGCATTAGACTTGAGAAAATAGAACCATATATATCTAGTTAGATCATGTACTAGGAGAAAAAATAGAGTGGGACTGTCGAAGAACTTCTAAGTCTGTATAACTTATCTGGTTATAGATTTTCTCGAGCTTTGTGTGTACCCCAAAGGAATCTTCCACATGCACTCCTTCAATAGGGTGCCCAAAGAACTCGTCGATAGTTCCTTTCTCTTCAAACCTACACTTCCAAATATTGTTGGTGGAAATTTGAAAAAAACATAAAAAAGAAGAATTTTCTTTCAATCCGTAAGCATTCCTTTGAGTAGATACTTCCTTGGTGCTCCAAAATTTTAGTGCTCTAACTCTCAATCAAGTGAGCTTCTTCAACCTTGCTAAAGTCTTCATATTGTATTTCCCTTTGGCTTTAACTCTGATTAGTAAGCCTCCTTGCTCTAACTCCTCTTGAGTGAGCAACTCCAATATTCAACTTCCTTTGGATGAGCTTACCTTCAACAAGGTACGAGTTACCTCCAATATTAGCTTGACTTTGACTAGGGTGACTTTGGGGATGCCTCCCTTGTCACCCTCCTTCTTGAGTCCTTGAATCTTCCAATGTGCTCTCTATCACTCTTCACTTGGAGTGAACCTCTCATCCACTTATCTTGGCTGAGGCCTTCAACACAATAATGGAACAATAAGGAATGGGAGATATACCTTAGATTCCTCTCGAGCCCTCTTCTGTTGTGAGGCTTCCTTCGTAGCCTCCTCTTAAAGTTCTTTTTTTCAAGCTTCCTTCTTGCAGCCCTCTTTTTTTGAAGCTTCCAAAGCTTCTCCCTTGAAGATCTCTTTATCTGTGAAACTTTCAAAATTTCTTCTTGCAACCTTTGTTGCTTATGAAGCTTACAAAGCTTCCTTCTTGCAGCCCTCTTTATTTGTGAAGCTTCCAAAACTTCCTTCTTGTAGCCATGTTTACTTGTAAATTTTCCAAAGATTCCTTCTTGTAGTCCTCTTCAACTTAGATTCTTCTTGATGGATGACCTTTGATTGCTTGCTATGAAGATATAGATTACTTCAAAAAATAGCTCAATTGGTTAGCTAGATTTACTAGAGTACATCAATGTATGAGGAATCATCTTAAGCTCTAATGACTTTTGACAAATATCCACTTACCTTTGATAAGCTTTACATAAGCTTGTAGGAGGCTAAGGTTGGATCTGATACCATGTTAAAAATATGATTTCTATGTAGACGTGTCGTGAACCATAACCAAAGGTGTATGGATCTTGATTCTCACTTGTTCTTTTAAGTCCTTGGCCACACAAAAAAACAAACTTAGCCACAAAAGTTAGACATCAACCTCATAAAACATAGATACACCATAAGAGCATGGCATCATACTTCAAGAACATACATCAAATCTCTCTCTTTCTCTCTCTCTCTATGGTTTCCATCAACTTGATAGAACTTCAAGTTTCTTTTTCATGGCGATCATAAAGATCATAGAATCACTATGAATCCCACAAGCAGAGACTAATGTTTCACATAGAACTTTATGTTTCATTAACTTCTTATTGCATATAGACCCAAGACAACATAGACAATATATATTTAGTGCATTCAAATTTGTGCACACATTTTATTGAATACAAGCAATGCATATGAATTTGAGATCCTATATCTCTAATATACATGCATTTCATCATTCCTGAATATAAGATCTGCATGTAAAATAGAGACCATATATTTCTTCCACAACCCATAAGAGTTTGTTTGTGTATCATGCCAATTCCTCATTCCACATGTAACTTGGGACACTTGATTAAACTAAGGAATCCCATCGCATTAGATAATCATCAGTGTCATGCAATATGTATGATTGTGGGAGAACATGTATGTCTGTGTAACTTATCAATCCCACCAACATATCCTACACTTGATTAAATTAAGGAATCCCATCCACATCATATAATCAAGTGTACACATATATGTCTTTGTAACTTATCTAGTTATAACTTATATGTCTTTGTAACTTGTAACTTATCTAGTTATAACTTATATGTCTTTGTAACTTGTAACTTATCAGAGAACTTATATGTCTTTGTAACTTGTAACTATCAGAGAACTTATATGTCTTTGTAACTTGTAACTTATCTAGTTATAACTTTTCTTGAGCTTTGTGTGTAGCATATCCGAAGCTTGTTAACACCAAGTGTACACATGATCATTTGGACATGTAATGATACAATGCCTCACCCATCTACAACCATGCATCAATTTGTCATAAGATAGTACATAAAACATGCGTGTATACATGCATACTCCATATGTTTTGTCACATCAATATCTTTAGCACCTCGTTCACTGTCTAGCAAAGATATATCAAATTCCTACAGAACTCATACAACAATCGTTTTTTTATTTCACGTAGGCATAAGATAGAACCTAAATATAAGTTGAACATATACGCATGCCTCCATGTACATGGATAGACAAGATATATTATTAGTAACATCAAGTTTATCTCTTATCAAACTGATAAATGCAACCTCTCACATCTCATCACGCGATGTATTCCATGATATCTTCTTGATTTCCACAGTTCACATAAGTGAATAGAATATGTTTGCAACTTATTTATCTTATGAAATGATATCTTCTTGATTCCCACAATTCATAGATATAGTTCTTTTGAGAGTAATGCATCTCCATTGTTCGTGTACCATGTCCTATTCAATATATGTGCCAACATCACCTCAATGAGTGTAAAGC